>JAWWEM010050726.1:0-10817 GCA_035582935.1 Ormyrus thymus
TGCTCACTAAATAGAAAGCAACCATATTCTGCTTCAAAAGCGTGACGAAAATACGCAATGCTTGGCTAGCGACTAGCTAAAACTAAACCAGAAATCGCATTTCTGGCTATTCATTAGTCAAAAACTGCGTAAGATTTCTACCAGGGACTGACGTCCATGTATATTTTTATTACAATGTACCTAAGTTTAAAAAACTGACATATTATACATTAAGATTACATAATAATATATTTTAAACAAATTAATCTTTATAAAATTCATTTTTTATTTAAAGCAATTTGAAAAATAATTGATTTATTTTGCTAAAATTCATATTTCTTTTGCTTGCCTCGTGTATAAAATTCATAAAAGTAATAATAATGTTTTAAGAATTCCACCAACATTTACAGAGAGTGCAGAACACAAAATATACACAAACGTACAAATATTATTAGGTTTTAATTCGAATGTTTTCCTAAAATGCTCAGTCATTAGATAAACGAAATTTTCGTACAAGTTTCAGTCAATTTATACGTTTTACTGAAAATTTGTAATTATTACAAAAAGAATACCGAATAAAAAAGCGATAAAATGAAAAAGGTATCGCCGATCGCTTCGCGTCACGGCTACATAGTTAAAAAAGCAATTATACGATGGCATAAAATTAACGCAGAGCGACTTCTCATTACGATAGTTGTTCGGTTATTTTACGAGCGCCTCGTAAACCTAAATTAAAAAGAGGAATTAACGATGATCACAACAGTTTTCATATTACGAACCTGAGCACCGCCAAGCTTTACGGATTAAACCGATTAATGGAGATTTGCGTTTTAAATTGGAATTAGTTTCGAGCGTTTATAGTGTGATAGATGTTATATACTTTAGAACTATTTGCACTCCTTATTTGCATTCTACAAATTCCTGATTACGCTGACTAATTTTAGTATTCGATGCGCCCTGAAATTGTTTCGTTTTTTAATCCCAAAAATTTCTCTTTAATTATATAAACAATTAAATTCACATCAAAATTTGTACTTGATGCGAGTTTTGCATTTCTTCCAATTTAATTAAGTTTGTTTTTCGTAAGTTTTATTACACCGGATAAATTAGCGACTTTGATTTTGGCAACTAACATATTTTTTCATAAGAATAATCAGATCTGGTGAAAAGCCACTTCTGACACTATAAAAACTAAAAACCAAAATACGACAACCGAAAAGTAAGCTGAGTCACTTACCGCTAAATTACGCGACTAATAAAATGCTTAATTGGTCGTGTTCATTAAGATACGGACATATCGTACAAGGAGGAGCTGAAAAAAGGTAGAGTTACAGTACACAATTCGAAGCAAGAATAAGTTAAGAAATCCTTATCGGCGTTTTTTTTTAATTTTCGTAAAAGAGCCCGGCACGCGGGCGGAAATAATCTGAGCGATGATAATGCGAGAATGCTTCTTTTAGAGTGGGTCGTGACGATTATAATATTAAGTGGCTTAAATTACTGTTTAACTCATCCTCGATTGCTGTTGTCGGACTTTGAAGCTTAGTTGAGATTAAATCCTAGAATTGATTGTTGTCGGACAACGTGTTTGTCGTGACACTTGATTAACTTTGACTTTCTAAACAAACATTACACGTCATGTATTATTGTTTTTTTTAAATTTTACATTTAAATTTTCTTATGATTATCTGCAGATAATATTAAGTTTAAAAAAAACTGCTTTTAACAAAAGACTGAACGATTCTTACAACTGCGTAATTTCACAAACGTTATTTTACGTAATAAAAGTAAACAGTTTTGTCATAAGCACAAAACTGTAGGTGCAGCATCAGTTTCTTAAACGTCTATGTATTGCGTAGCTAAAATAACAGATATAGGGGAGATGATAGGAGGATCATAGAACCCATCTCATACGTAGCAGTAAACCCATTATTGACAGAGCAGGGAGATAAACCACGACTTGCGATGTGTAAGCATCCCTGTGGATGTCGCTTCATCTTCGCTATTATAGGCGTCGCTGCATTGAAGTAAAGGGAGATGAAAAAATAAGATTTCATGTTAGCGTTGTATCTAAAGTACACGTGAAGGAAAGTCGATAAGGATATACGGAAGTCTTATTAAAATAACAAAGCTGATGTATTTTTAACTTTTAAAAAATATATTTGAATTTTTTCCGGGTATAAAATTTACGGAGTTTGAAATTTTTTTATATTTACTTGTTACTTATTCATTATTTGGTTTCATTTTCGACATGTCGTATACATGCTCTTTAATCTCACGTGAAATAATAATCATGATTATTAAATATTTTATTAATTCAATAGCATTTGTCTTTAATTTAATAATATATGTTATCGACGAAATTTCGTTTTTTATGCAATCAATTCAATTAAATTTTTTTCTCAGTGCAGTAATCCATTTTTTCTTGGATTTTTATTTGATTTATTTCTACATGAGAGTACGTTCTTTTGAATTTTTGATCCTGCATTGACATAATTTATCACGATTGAATCACTATTATTTTACTTATTTTTGTTAATAGCGAAAAAATTGGTAAGTTAACTTTAATAATGTACCTTAGACTACCGGTATTTTTTAGGAAAAATATTTTTAATTTTTGTTAACGAATATTTCTTAACATGTTTGTATAAATTTATAAAAAAAATGTTATTAGTTATTGAATTCAACGCATTACAAATTTTTTTAAATTATTATTTATACTTAAAGACTTTTTTTAATGATTCATTTTAATAGATTCGTGACATTCTTCTTTCTATCTTTGACCTTCTGTCAGCAATAAAATAAGGCAACAAATGGTTTTTAAAGTATTTATATACATTGTAAAGTCAGCTTTAAAATAATTTGTTAAGTACAATTTCAAAGTAAATATTAATTTTTTCGTAATAAGGACTTGTAAAATAATTGTTCCTGGGCTTTGTTTTAATTTTGACGTAAGTATAGAATGGAAAAATTTAGACTTCATGTTTAAGTATACGCAAGTAACATTTTCCTGTGAATATTACTATTTCGCAATTACTGTTTGATATACATATCTTTTTAATTGAAGGTAATATCTGGAAAAAGTCATAGGTACAAAACCTGCAAAAACGTGCAATGGTAAAAATTTTTATGGATTTCATAAGCGTTGTATCGGGTATCATGGGTATAATTGATTTTATATGGGATAAAGTCGACAGAGTCAAAGGTGGAGAAAACCATCAGACTATAGTTCAGACATTTAACAATTTTTATATATATAAGCAAACTCAGATAGTGCAAAAATCGATAAAAAAATCAGTGGATGACTTAAACGACAGAATAATTATAAACTTATGTTTACGTGATCTTTCTAATGAAGTTTATACAATAGAGAACTATTATGAAAAAATGATTGTATATAATAAATCGGATTCAAAGAAAACTGCACAAGAAACACTTATTCCATGGGCTCAAGCGAGGATATCAGACGGGCCGGACGGACCGCTCTATAATTTAAATAAAATATATTCATTATTTTTAAGTAGTGAACAAAACATTTTGAAAGAACTGGCCAAAACAAAACAGGTATTATATCAAAGTAATAATGAAGCATCAAAAGTTTAAATTATTTTATACATCTATAAATATCTCGAATTCAGGGATTCATAAATACATGTTCAACTGCCGATTCTCTCGAATCTGTGCAGCAGATGTATCTTAGGCTTTATAGTTTAGTGACAATGGCTGCTGCGAAAACTTATCTGATTGTATTAACGTCCGTTGAACTGCTTCGAAAATATATACCAGGTACTTGATGAATTTCACTTCAGAAATGATAAGCAAAAGTAATTATGCAGAATAATTAAATTGCTTATTCTTGATAGGATCTAATTATCACATAGTCATAAAAACTACAAAAAGACAGATTAATCGTCAGCAAATGGAAATGGGAAGACAATTCAAACACGCACTTAAAGTATCCTCTCGTGAAGTTTGGAGATGTGATCCGGATCGCCATCTTGAAAGTTAACATGAAAATTTTATATTTTCAACTGTTATATAAAATTTTTATACTGACCATGTGAATTGAAAATTAAAAATAATTAATATTTTCAGATAAAACATTTATTGAATTAAAAAATATATTTAAAAAGCACGCAATCAAGCAATACGCATTCATAGAGTCCGATAGGCTTTGTGAATCGAGCTGCAAAGATTTCAAAAATCCAGTCCTTGATGACGGCGACTGTAATTTGAACGTAGGTAAATGTAAATTATTTCTAGCCCAGACATGGTAACATTCTGTTAAAATTAAATTAACAATTACAAAAAAATATATAACGATTCCACTATAAGGATATATTTTTTGATAGATTTAAGAGCTAAAAAGTTGTGATATTAATCTTGTTTTAAATGAAATATAGATAAGGAATTTTGCAAGAAAATGACTAGTTGCAAAGGTAAACTGTGGGATTGCGATAATACTTTCCAACTGGATGCTACTCAAGAATTAAATTTTTGTTATAAAGTAAGTGAGTTACTAAAATAATGTTAGTGAAGATCTGAAAAAGGGTTTAATAACATTTTTTCAGACTGACCGAAGTGATCGTCAATTTGATTACGCAGAAAAGCGTTATATTAATAATGCTGATTTAATTATTGATAATTATGGACATCGAACGCCATGTACAGGACTTAATGAAAGACAACTTCATGTTAATATGACTAAATGCAAGTTATGTACTTGCACATGTGAAGAAAATTCAAGTCCTAATTCTGACGAATTTATTAGCTTAGCTGCAGTTTACTCTAACAGGGAAGAAAATCGGTGAGCGATCGAGATAACATTTTTTAGAAATATTCTAATAATAAAATCAGCGTATAGTGGAATTGTATAACTGATTTTTATGTCTGCATGCAGAGTTGTTACAGGAGTAAGATTGATAAGGCTAAATCATGCAATCAGAATACAAATTCAAGAAGGAACATTGGGTCCAATGAGCACCATAGTTAATCAAAGTGTATCTTGGGTTTCCTACCCATCATATCAAACTCCTAAACCCACAGCTCATGGTATTATCTTTTTTCTACCTTAGTTAAAGCTCATACTTTAATACCAATCTTTTCTTAGATGTTGAAAATCATAGAGTGTATAAAATCCAATGGAATGGAAGAAGACAGTTTACGTTGGCAGATATAGAAGCTGATGACGGTTCAGTTGTAATAGGATTACAATTTGTAATGAATCCGGAACACCCTGAGTATGGTATCGCCCTTCGAATGTATACAGCACCTTTCGACTTTGAAACTGGAAAACTTTTAACGCCATTAGGAGTAAAAACCACTAATGCGTATGGATTTATTTCTAAATTATTGATTGGAGACTATTTTTTTTATTGAATATTAATTTTCCGTGAAACGTATTTTTGCAGATCCCAAGATTTATCCATTGAAAACCTAGGCGTCCCAACTGATGCTCCAGGAAAAAATGTTGCTTTAGAAGAATCGAATAAACTTATAAACTTGACTAATACGGGGATGGCACAAGATTTAGGTCAAACAATTGTTCCTTTCCTCGATATACAAAAGGTTACGACGACTATACCTACACCGATGGCTGGAATAGGACTTTATTATAAAAGATATGAAGGTTACGGTGGATTTTTAGGACTTAAATTATTTACTTACAATTTTCGTAAGCATTTTAACTATAAAATTTCTAAAGTGCGCGATTAAATAAAGCTTAAAAGAACGCTGCCAATTCTTATACAGATAAAGATAAGAAAAGTAAAAAAAAAACATTTTTCAAATATTCCTTAAATAGCCCTTAAATTCACTCCAATCCATAAAAACAAGCGGGGTTGGGTTTAAATAATTCCATTCAACTTGTGTACAAAATTTTTAGTTCAAGCAAATCAAAAAACTTGGTCGCGCACGACTCGAAATGCACGATCTTTTATCCACCTTTCGTGCACAAAAAGGCTGTTCCACAACCTCATTGAAAAAAAAATACGGTTCTAACACAGGAAGACATTTTCTCATTTTAATTCTCCCTTTGTTGCACAGTAGCTTATATTATGTACATATTGTAGCATTTTCAGAAAAACAATCAACTTAACTAACATGTAAATATTTAAAACAAAGAACGATAATAGCCTTTTAACGCAGATTTCTATTTTAAGATTGATTTAAGAGTAATGCCCTAAAAGCTTCAACGATAGTGCGAAGGCTAATATAGTACGTTGAACTATTGGATTATCATCAACTAAGACTTATCGTAACATTAAACTACGATTACTCAATGGCATAAAAAAAGTTTGGCCTACATTTCCATAGCTAACCAAACGATAAAATAGTCTACTTTCGAACGTACTAAAAATTTCAATTAAAAAATGCTGATGTTACATTTGTTTTTAATTGGATCATGCAAATCATCCCTAATGAATGATGTAATTATTGTCAATTTTTCATTAACAATAATTATCGTTGTGAGATTGCAAAAAATCATTACAATAATAATGATACTTTTATTAATTTTGCGTGCATAATAATCGTAACGTTTTATTTTTCTCCCTTTTTCTTTGAATAAAGATGCCCGGCGAAGTTTTTAATCTTCTTAATTGGTTTATTGATAAATACACAATTTAAACCAAATTTAATTTTAAGAAAATTCAAGAAGTCAATGAAGTTTTGTTATTTGAAAATGAATTATTGAGTAACAAAATAAATGCCATTATTTACCATAAAGGGTTTAAATAATTTATGCAAAAGTCAATGACCTCAAAGTTGATACAGACATCAAGTCTTAAAAAATGTTTATAATTCTGGTAAAGTATCAAATTCACTTTTTATTTTAACTTTACTTGTCTTTCTATTATTAAAAAAAAAACTTAGAAATCAATAATATTCTACTGGAAGAATTTATAATGACGTTAAATGTTCGAAAAAGAAGATTGCATAATATTTCCGATAACCGGATGTATTATACAACGTTCTTCGATTGATTACGGAATGATATGAAGAATTTAATTCAACGCTTTCTCATTATAATTTAAATGCATATAATAAACGACAGGTCAAAAGTAAGACTGAATTTCTGAAAACCGCCCGAACCGACGTCATTGAGAGCTCCTTCCACCCCGTCGCAAAAAGCACTCCGCCCCCCAACCCCCAGTATGAATTCCACGTCGCCTCCCGCAACGAGCAGCACACGTCGAAGCGCAGCATCCATCAAAGAAAACACGCAGCTCGTTTAGAATGGTTAGTCCATTACGCAGCTCCTTTGAGCCTTACCCCTCTCTCCCCCCCTCGTTGCGCTCGTCCGCTCGGCAAACACAAAGCTCGTCGGAATTGCGTCGCGGGGACGAGAGGGCTGTAAAATCGCGTCGAGGGTGGCGGGGCGAGGGGGGGGGGGCGTATTGTCATCGCGCGGATCCGGATCTGCTCCGCGAACCGGATCGCCTGGCTATTTGTTTAATAGGGCTTGCGCACGCGGCGTTAGAGGGCTGGAATTGAAATCAAATGACGCGCGACCCCGGTGTCCCACCCCCCACCCCTATTATGTGCGGGCCTACGCTCGCTTGCGGGCCGCGTGCAAGCGCGAGTTCGAACGAGCTTGCAGGACGAGTCGAATGGGTGTGCGCTCTGAGCCTCGATTTAATTGAATTGGATTTTAATGCGATCTCTCTCTCTCTCTCTCTCTCTCTCTCTCTCCGCTTGTCTCGATTATCTTCGGTATATTAGACCTCTGATTATTCTATTATTTGATAGAGTGGTCGCTGATTGCGTTTAAATAAGGAGTTGAGCAGTTGTCTCGGGGAAGTTTCGTTTCATTTATGCGAAGTTCGAAAGTGAGATAAAGTTTTGCTTAAAAAAATAATCAATAACCCGTGCGGAATTTGACGATTTTTTAAAACTAAATTGTTAAATTCCGCACGTGTTCTTGATTATTTTTTTTTTTATTAATGTTATTTTATGATTAGGAGCACGTTTTGAAATTTAATTCGAACAACTTTCGGATAAAAAGTGAAGATACTTGTATTCGTTTTTGGGAGGTTTCATCCGGTTTCAGCGTTCCTTCATATTCTTTAATAATTAACTCAATTTTTTGCGTGTTTCCCAGTGTTTATAAAAATCATTTAATGACTAAAGTGCAATTAGATTAAAAACCCAAGCGCAATTCCGCAGTGCAGTAAAAACAGTCGATTAAAACGAATGTTCCGACTTTTTTTCTGTCAACTATCGACCACAAAACGATAGTTACACGTTCGATGCAATTAACAGTGTAAACAAAAGTTTAATTAACATGGCTAAATCGTTTCGGGGATTTCATCATTATTTCACCCGAATTCCCAGTTCTTCGAAATGATGCTTCACGAAAATTTATCAAACACCGCAAAGACGAAGAAACGAGCAGAATCTACGGCCATCTGTACGTTTATCCATTAACCGATAATCCCCGGCTTAATCGCTCCAAGCTCCCTAAGTGTAACACCGCCGAAAGCTATGCGACGCTCGCCTCTATTGAACTTCACCACTTTGGATATATCGGCGCTCTCGCGGCTCAAAATGGCTGATGCAATTTTCGGGTGCTTTAACGTCACCGTCTCGCATCCTGTGCGAAAAACATATTTCTCAAGTTTTTCATCGGCGGCACTTGCGAAAGAGGGGTTGTTTGAGCTCGACGAAAATAGAGCTCCGAGGAGGAATATTCTTCTTTCTTTTTTTTTTTTTGAGGCTGACGCAAAAAGTAGAGCCTCTTGCGAGCGTCCGAAATCTCGACGTGTAATTTGGTAATTATTGTTAATTATGCGATTGCGCGCTGTTACGAAGACCGATACGATACCAATGACCTCGCGGGAGATACGATACGGGAAGACGACGTGTTCGTATCAATACTTTTTGTGGTAAATTAGTGGGGTATTGATTTGGGAATGTCTGGTTATTAGCAGCCGATGATGCTTAATCAATTAAATGATTGATGAAATTTTCTCCGCTTGTTTCGTTATATTTTTGGGATATTTCCACTGCTATCAGTTTATCGCTATAAATGAACTCATTTTTAAATTAAAATGCTATAAATAAGTTTTCCAGTTCCTTCTAGATGATACTGGGCAACTTTAACATACATTTTTCTCTAGGAATGTTTAATGCAAACAAAACAAAATAGGTTTTGGTGTAATGAAAATAGTATTTAATTGAATCAGATTTTGTATTCCTATAAATATCTAATAATTATATAATTTTGTTATATACCGAACAAATTTTGAAAACTCCAAAATTTTTTTATTAAAAATTTTGATTGTATATGTTATAATCTATATGAAAATAAATTTTTATGCAAAAATTCAAAATATTAAAGACATTATACCATATAATATAAAAATTTTTAACTTTAGATTTTTTAAAATAATTTCTAAAAATTTTATAGTTTCTTAATAAATATTATCAGAACAATATAAAAATGATTAAAGATTTTTAAAAATTAGCTTTATGACTAGAAACTAAATTTTATTACAAAAATTTCAAATTTAAAGTTTAAGGTGGCTCCGGCATTACGGGCCGTATCATGAAGGAGTCCTGTGAGGGGCACTGAATAATATGCTAAAAAAATTATGTAGACAGGTTAACAATGCTTTAGTTCATTGTCAAGTATTTTTAATTAAGAAAACCCGACAATGACTAATACATTAAAAAAAAATTATTAAAAATATTAGTCTCCCTAAATTTCGCCGTCCGTGAGTACAAAAATTTAACAACATAGCGACTAGTCAGGTGGTGCAGAATAATTGATGAATTTTTTTGGTTAAAGTTTAATGTCCACGCATGCGCAGACGTAATCCTCGGTTGTGACTTTTCGGCAAACTTTTTTTCCATATTATGAATTAAGTTTTCTTACTATAACTTTGTACGTTTTTCTTACGAATTTTATCGGTTTTCGAGATGGTATAAACATTATTAGAAATACTTCATTTATGATTCACCACTAGAGCTAATGTAAAAGTTAATATTTTTGGTTGCCTGGCAACCTGACCTAACTTTCATATAAAAAAAATTCTTTGATTTCAAACTTTTTATTTTTTATTTTTTTTTATCGACTTACTAATTCGCTGGAGCCACCTTAATGTCTGGTGAAATATATTTTTGTAATATAAATTGATTGAAATCGGAATTTGAAGTTTATAAATTTTTCGATGGGATTCGAGTCAGATTTGCGCTGTAGGATGGAAAAGAATATTCATGAAAAGAGTTTTCAATTTGAATGCATGAATTCTATCACCGAAATCTATTTATTTTAAGGGTGCAAAGCCTCGAAAAATGTTTTAGTGCAGTTCGCTCACAATGTCTAAACCATATTCCATTTACTAAGAATCTGCCAAAATAAAGACTCTCAGTTTTAGTGTTTCGCCTTTTTTCTAAAGTAGGCATTTACTGTTAGTGCTTTGATATAGTGGGGCGACAAAAGAAGTAGACGCCGCAACGCGCGTACGTATTTGGCATATGGCGGGGGTAGTAAGCACCTACCTTAAGACGCCGGTAAAGTCAAGCGGTTGACAGTCTGCATTTAGCAGTGTTGGAGTGCAGACGTGTCGATACAAAGCTCCGAAAAATATATTACTGTAGGTTGCTTACGACGTCTAAGCCAAGTTCTTTTACTAAGAATCTGCCAAAATAAAAACTCTCAGTTTTAGTGTTTCGCCTTTTTTCTAAATTAGGCATTTACTGTTAGTGCTTTGATGCTTGAGGAATTGCGGAGGAAGCAAAAATCGCAGCGCGCTTTCTTTTACTAAGAATCTACAAAAATAAGGTATTTTAGTTTTAGTGTTTGACCATTTTTTCTAAATTCGGCACTTATTGGT
>JAWWEM010050727.1:0-10815 GCA_035582935.1 Ormyrus thymus
TGAAGCAGTAGACACAGTTACTCTTAATCTTAACCTTTATTGGCAGTACGCTCCTTAGCAGCGTGGCTTACAGTTCCACTGCCAAGCGCCTACTCGGACCACGGTCGGTCTTCAACAACTGCGCGCTCGCACGCTTGTTAGCGGTACTCGCCGATAGTCGCGCATACACCACACCTTCGTTGATGAGGCGCTTCTCTTTGCCTTGCAGGAACCCGACATGGTGGAAGAGGCGCTCCGCCCTGGAGCGCGGCCTGACGGTCGTGGCCGTCTGCGCCGTCCTCGTGGCTGCTGGACTCGCCATCGGCCTCGGGATCGTCGCGTCGAATTTCAAGCTCTGCCAATCGAGCCCGACGACTGGTGAGTCTCCGTTTGTTTGCTTTGAGCATGACACACCCGGATCTTCTGATTTTCTCAAAACGTTCCTGTCGTTTGTTTTTATTGCCGTCTGCGCGTTTTTTATTTTGACTACACTTTGATCACAATTGACATGAAATTTAATTAATGTGATGGAAAGAAATTTGAAGCAGGTGCATTTAATTTCACGTCTCATTTAACAGTGTAGATAATCATTGAAAATTCAAAATGGAATAATTATTAATTTTCAAATTCAAAAAGAATAATTTCATTTTGTTTTATGTTCAAAGTTATAATGTCTTTAGTGATTTGTTAACAGACTGTAAAAAATCCATAAAAATAATCACTAGTAAATTTTACTGTCTTCTCTCTATCTTATCTCCGCGTACAAAAACTAATCTATTGTTTACCTCCTCGAAAAAAGGTCGCGTAAAATTAGCTGCATAATTTAAAGAAACGTATTATCTTTGACTTAACCATCATTTAAAAAAAAGTCACGTCCGCCCCGCACTAATCATCTTCAAAACCATAAAAATCTAACACCATCCCCCACTCCGATCCACTCGCCTCCCGCTCACCACCGCACCAACGCCCGACCGTCACCGTCACTCCGCACCTCGCGCCTGCCGAATTCCCAGCCCCAATGGCTAATGCGGAGATCCTCCCTGTCGCAGCGGAGGCTCTGAACGGCGGCCCGCCGGACAAGAAGGTACCGCAGATCGTCGAGAAGCCGAGGGAAGGCAGCATCTGCCTCTCGCCGGGATGCGTGCACACCGGTGAGTCCGCCTCTTGGCTACATAAACTTTTGTCGACGAGCTGGAATTTAGGCTCGTCGACGCTCGTTTTTGCTTTTTTTCTTCTTTTGGATCTTATGAGTAAGAGGTCGTGATGTTTTTGTAGAGTCGCGGAGTTTTGCGTTTAAATGTAGAATATACTGATTTGTGCAGACCAGCAAGGTCGTCAGAATGCTATTTCCGAACATTCGCGACGAATCTCGCTTCACTCGTAAAACCGTAAATTTTCATCGCAACCGAACCCCTTTCGCAGCGTCCTCGATCCTCGAGAGCATGGACCCGAGCGTGGATCCGTGCGACGACTTCTACCGGTTCTCCTGCGGCGCCTTCCTGAAGAACACGATAATCCCCGACGACAAGACGAGCGTCAACACCTTCAGCATCATCGGCGACAAGCTGCAGAAGCAGCTCAGGAGCAGCATCGAGGAGGAGAGCAAGCCGAACGACCCGAGGCCCTTCAGGCTCATGAAGAATCTCTACAAGTCCTGCATGAACAAGTGTGAGTTGGCGGGAAGCCTTTGAGCGGCGAGAGTTCCGCGTAGTCGGGCGATTAAACTTGGGATAATGGGGAGTAAACAGCGCTTCTTGATGAAAGTTTCATTTTGAAAGATTGGATTAGAATTCATTGCAAAAGAAATACAAACGATCGGCGAACAGTTCCTTAAACGAGATGAAAATTTGCAGCTCTCATCGAGGAGCAAGGACTGGAACCGCTCCACCAAATTCTGAAGGAGTTGGGAGGATGGCCAGTGCTAATGGGCGACAAGTGGAACGACGCCGACTTCAATTGGAAGGAATCGGTTTACAAGTTCCGTGCGAAGGGGTACTCTGTCGACTACTTCCTTGATTTCAGTATTGGCGTTGACTTGAAGAACAGCACCAAGCGGGTTCTCGATGCAAGTATTTGGAAAATAAATTGAGAAAATAAATTAAAAGATGTGTGTAATAAAAGCAAGAAGTGAACGTTTTAATTTTTGTACTCCAGCTGGATCAAGCATCTTTGGGTTTGTCACGAGAATACTTGACGAAAGGAATGGACGACAAGATTGTAAAAGCTTATTACAATTACATGGTCGACATCGCCGTGATCCTTGGGGCTGACAAGAATCAAGCTATGACTGAGCTCAAGGAATCCCTCAACTTCGAAATTGCGCTTGCCAACGTAAGCGAAACATTCATCTGCAAATGAGCTTCAAAATTATTCTTCGACCCGACGACTCCGACTTGAACTATCCAAAAAAAAATGTAATTTCTTTCAGGTCTCTCTGCCGAGCGAGAAGCGTCGCAACGCTACGGCCCTGTACAACCCGATGACGGTGAGCGAACTGTCGCAGAAGTTCCCCTTCCTCCCGTGGATGGAGTACTTCAACACCCTGCTGGCGCCCACCACCACGGTCACCCAGGACGAGATGGTGATCGTGAACGTGCCGAGCTTCATCACCGACCTGGCACGCCTGCTGGAGGAGACGCCGAAGCGCGTCCAGGCCAACTACGTCATGTGGCGAGTCGCCGCGAGCTCGGTTTCTTACCTCACGGACGAGATCCGCAAGCGTCAGCTCGCCTACTCCACCGTCGTTAGCGGTAATTGTTGTTGAGCTGGCGGGTTTTTAAACGGGGGAGCGCGCATATAATTATATGAATAATTATATGAATAAACTATAATTATGTGAAGAATTATCAATGAAAGTGATGAAGCCCTTTCAATTAAAAAATTTTAATAGGGATTTAAATATATTCGACTTGTTTATTTTGTAGAAACAGTCAAGCCACATTAAGACTGATTACGTTATTAAATACGAAGAATTTGGCCAACTAAGTGAATAATTCAGGTTATTATTTAACAACTTAGGTAAAACTGAACGAGAACCAAGATGGAAAGAATGCGTTGATATGGTCTCCGGAAGTTTCTCCATCAGCGTAGGTGCACTTTACGTAAGGAAGTACTTCAACGAAGACGCGAAGAAAACTGCCGTGGAAATGGTGGCTGATATTAGACAGGAATTCATGAAAATCTTAAAGAAGGTAAACTAAAATTAATCATAATTTATCAGTATCGGTGTAAAATAATGTTAAACTCCTGCTACTTTTCTCCATTTTTAATTAACAACAGTAGCTTCGATCGATATTTAATATAAACAACATTTGCCTAAATATTTTACACAAAATATTTTGTGGAATTTTTTTTAAATTGAATTGTAAATGAGAAAACTACCAATCAGACATCTTTTCGAAATTGCTAATTATAGACACCAAACCAACAATTATCCCGAATTAATGCACCGAATAGAACAAAAACTCAGAAAACATTCCTACGAAATCATGGAAGCACAAACTAAAATTAATCTAATAATACTAATTCGAATCCTTTCCATCCAGGTGGACTGGATGGACGAAGAGACAAGGAAAGCAGCCTTGGACAAGGCCGAATCCATGAGCACGCACATCGCCTATCCGGACGAGCTCCTCGACAACACGAAGCTGGAAGAGTTTTACCGGAAGCTGGATATCACGCCTGGAAACTTCCTTAAGAACATTCTGAACCTGACTCTCTTCGGTACCGAGTACTCGTTCGAGAGACTTAGGAAACCCGTGAACAAGACCGACTGGGTCACTCACGGCAGGCCCGCCATCGTCAACGCTTTCTACTCGTCCATTGAAAACAGCATTCGTACGTAGCTGCTTTCGTTCTTTAAAGATCGTTTCGGTGATGAAACGAATCTTTAGCATTTAACGAGATCCGTATTTCATTTTTTTTTTTTAGAATTCCCCGCTGGCATATTGCAAGGTGCATTCTTCAGCAATGACAGGCCTAAGTACATGAACTTCGGTGCCATCGGCTTCGTAATGGGACACGAAATTACTCACGGCTTCGACGATCAAGGACGTCAGTTTGACAAAGAAGGAAATTTGAAGGAATGGTGGGCTCCCGAAACCAAAGAAAAGTATCTGAAGAGGGCAGAATGCATTATTCATCAATACGGAAATTACACTGCTCCTGAAGTTTCACTTAATGTGAGTTGTTTTGTAAATTTACAGTGAACTCTTACTACTAAACAACACGTTTTACAGCACTGCATTCATAAGTCCCATCTCTAATCTTCTCTGAAATTTCAGCTGAACGGCATCAACACCCAGGGCGAGAACATCGCGGACAACGGCGGCATCAAGGAGGCCTACTACGCGTACAAGGAGTGGGTGCGCCGCAACGGCGTCGAGCCCAAGCTGCCGGGCCTGGACTACACGGGCCAGCAGATGTTCTGGATCAGCGCGGCGAACACCTGGTGCAGCAAGTACCGGCCGGAGACCCTGAAGCTGCGCATCACCACGGGCGTCCACAGTCCCGGCGAGTTCCGAGTCCTCGGGCCGCTTTCCAACATGGACGAGTTCGCGCGCGACTTCAAGTGCCCCGTCGGCTCGAAGATGAACCCCGAGAAGAAGTGCGCCGTCTGGTAGAGGCCGAACGAGGCGGCTGATAATGCTGTCGTGTGCCCCAGTCAGTGGAAAGTCTGTCCGAGCAAAAGAGCATCTGATGGCCAAAAGGCTTGGAGCGGGTGATGGTGCGGCGTGGTTCGAAATTGCGGCTGTATAAATTGACAATCAACTGTGGCGATGAGAGCCTTTCTGTTAGTACTTTAGAATCTTTCCAATTGGAAGTTAATTTTTTTACGAGTTTCGGATAAATAAATTCTTTGATAAGAGAAAGCCTTTTGGTATCAAAGTACGTTGTGTGGATTATAAGAAAATTTGATAAAGGGAATATTAAATGTCCATGGAAATGATAAAACATTAAATGAATAGAATTCTTTTCTTTTAAATATTTAGATTGATTTTCTCGAATCTATTTCCATCTACATTGAGTATTTAAAGTGTTTCACTGGTAATGTGGACCAGAATTGTTTAGATTAAATTTTTGCTCGGACAAGGGCAAATAAATGAATTGTTCGGTGCTGGGTTTCCGGTAATTTCTTCAAATGACAATCTAGCAATCCGGAAGAGCCCGGCACTGTTTATGAGAAAAAAAAGACCAGAAATTTGACAAAAATTTTATCAAACAAAAGACGTTCATGGTTAAATTCCTGGGAACACAAAGTGAATTAAAAATTGCGGCGAATGAAAAAATGATATATATAAATTAAGAGTAGGATAATAAACTTTTTCCGCTATTGACGTATGAACAAGAATACAATAAAGTTACTAAAGGATCATAGTAAAAAAATCTAATTTCAAAGGCTATTCTGATCCTTTCATATAAATGTGAATCTTTATAAACGATAAAGGAAACGAGCAGCAGCGTGCAAAAGCGGAGTGTGAATTAAAACCTTGTTAAAAAATTCTTCGCAACAAAATTTCCAAGCATTCAGAATGCTTGGAGTTGCGCGCGAAAATAAATGTACTCGTTCGTTAATTGAAAAAAGCTGAGCCGAACTTTTTTGCACATTGTCATAAATCGCGAGTGGCGCTAGGCGCATTAACACGCACTTATTTTCTAAGCCAATAAGATTCTGCGTCCCTTGATTCTTCGACACGTCAATTTTTTAGTCGACGAGGAAATTGAAAATTCTAGAAGTAAATCGCGACGAGTTACCGGTCGTATTTTAATAAGAAACTGAAAAAAAAAGAAATTGACCTGTTGAATGTTCGAGGTCGACTTTGACTTCTCAACTAATAATGTAAGATATAATATATACTTCTAATGGATGCGCGGATAAAGTTTATAGATTGTCAAAAATTCCGCGCGAATAGGCAGACGTGATATATCCTTTAATAAGTCATCGATGCGAGTTAAGATCTCTGTCATCAGTTATTTTTTGCAGTTGGAAAGCTTACATAAAGATACATATTTTTTTTTATTATATGACAAATAAAACATATTTGTTTACTTTAAATGTTTATTAAAAAAAATGTTATTAAACTCGATTTTTTTGTAATTGAACAGTGTTTGAAAGTTGCAAACAATTGTTTTCATATTTTATGTTAATTAAGTGTAACCTACGATAGAAATCGATAATTCTAGCCATTAGTCATTTGTATAAACGAGACGAAACGGCTTCAATATATGATAAATGAAAAGAAAATAAATTAACGCAAGGATAATATTTATAGATACGACGTCCGTCTCGAGGTACTTAGACATCCTCTCTTAGTATTAATCGTGCGTAGTTTATTATAACTTGTACATTGGACAAAATATTCTTGCTTGCATAATGAGCTCCACAACTTTTGCTTTGCCATAGACAGCAAGCTGCAACTGCGTTTCGTATTTATTATTGATATTGCGCGATTAAGATATATAGATAATGAAAGTTGACGTATTGCATTTTATCCTTTTTTTAATGAAGCGATAAGAATCTTACATATTTAAACATAATGTAGTTGTTGAACATGAAATTTTAATATTAAAGAGATAATGCTGAAAATTGTATTGTTGTCCATTCGTTATTATTCATCTCCTCATAATATAAACTTAACATGACTAGTAATAATTCTTAAAAAATTGTCAAAAAGTTGCCTTTTTTTGAACAATTATTGTTCAGGGTTAGTAATAAAAATTTTCTCAAATCAATCAGATTGCTTTGTTCTAAAGTTCTTGCTTTTAAATCACATGAATAATTTTTTACAATAAAGATTTTTAAAAGATCTGCAGCTTTTAATATAGCAGTATTAGAGCACGCAAAAATATTTCTAAAATCAATGTTTATTTCAGTTAAAATATACCAAGCGATGCAAAATTCTCGCAAAATCAAAAGCAAGCTTTAAAAAATGTACTAAAATCTCCAATTCAAACTTGCCCAGCCACTATCAATCCCGCATCAAGAAGCAAAGTAAAACGTGCTCTCGCCCACACTGCCGCCTCAACAACCGACCGACTCCCACGCAACCCGGAACAAAATCCACGAGCCTCCAATAACGAGCTTACCTCGGCATCAATCGAACCAGCGCGAATCCCAGACGCCAATCGAAGCCTGCCCCCCTGTGCAACGACTCGCCGCCCCCGAGTCCCTCGGCGCGCCGGCTCCCGCGCGCGGTACACTGACCGGCGGACTCGTGTTTGTGCCGCAGCCGCGCTCGTCCGGCTCGGCGACGAGCGTCGCGCGCCGTCGGGTCGAAACTGCACTCGGTCAGTTTCTGTCTGCCGCGCGACACCATAGACCTCGCGCTTATGGCCATAGGCCGGGCTTCAGTAGTTAGCTTCCGGGTCCGGCAAGACGCGAAGCTCGCTCGTCGCCCTCGGCTTTGTGCGCCGTTGCGTTTCTTTGCCGTGCGGACTGCCGTCAGTTCGGTGTTGTTGAAATTGCTCGGAAGAGATTGGGCGAGCGGTTTGAGTATTTTCGAAGGGTCAACTTTGAAAGTTTAAAAGTAACTTGAGAGAACCTCCGCGGTAACCCCGTCGACCTTCGAAGTTTGCAGGATCTTCTTGCGGATTATTTTGAATTTAATTTACGGTTCTTTGAACTCATTTAGTACCGTAAAAGGGCGTTCCAGATCTTCGTTACGTCAAACGTTCGTGGCGCTGCGGGAATCATTATAGTAATTTTAGTCGGCAAACATCTTGAAAACACGCATAATTTTCATTAGGCACATTGTATGCTCGGCCCTGCAATTGCAGCGAACGATTACAAAGCCGGCATCAGCGTCAATTTTCGACGAAGAAAGTGTAAGTGAAACTTGTACTAAATTATTTAATTTTTACGACTCGCGACGGAAAAGCAATTAAAATTATTCAAAACTTTTAGCGGGCTGGATGCACCTCAAATTAGCTCGCGTTTCCTTACAATTGAAAAGTAAAAATTGAGCGATCGGGATAATTTTTCGCAATTTTTAAAGCAGTAGATTTAGGTGCCAATCGAGATTCGACGGATTAACTGCGTGAGCACTACGCAGCGCTAAAGATTTTATAGGTTTAAATGATCATTTCTTCTTGCCTCATAAATTTATTGATACTTTCACTGAAGTTTATTGGGTAATGATTCGCCATTCATCATTCGCAGCAACTAAAGGTAACATTCACTTAGACTTACTGACTGTACGCTTTTCTTTGAGCTTTTTTGGCCTCGAGAAAACGTCTCAAAGCAGCTGCAGTCTCCGTTGGATAATTGTTTAGATAAAAATATTAGGAGTGAAGAAGGAACAAAGATTGGAACTCTTTCTGTCTTTTTTTCAAAAGAGAAATAGGAAGTAGCGTTGGATTTATATAACTTATACAATAATATACATAACAAGAGAAGAATTTGCATTTCTTTAAAGATTCCTAATTGCAAGTGTTTAGAAAAATCATAATCTTCCTTTGACAAAGTTTAGATAACATTGTATTCAATCATAAGACATTTTTATTCAGCGGTAAATAACCTAATAATATTTGTTTAACTGCCCGTTATTAGTGCAACTAAATTGACGTAACGCGTTAAAACAGAAAAGGGAACAATAGAAAACCTGGCTCACTTTTCGTAGAGATAATTTTTGGTATTCGAAGAGTCCAAATACGTAATATTAATTGCGCGTACAAACTACTTCAGGATGTGACGACTGTATACTAAATCACGTATAATCTTAGCTAAAGTTTTCAATGCCTAAATAAAGAATATTATTTGCAAACGATTTTCATTTTTCGCCTGTATTAATTTGTTTACTGCTTTGTTTAACAATATTAAAGTTATTTAAAGTAAAAATTTGTTGTATCTATATTTATTTTTCTCAGTTCTAGTTAAATATTTTTAATTTTTATGTTCTGCTGTGTTTTAAAAACATATAAAAATGTACCCTTGATCTAGAAACATTTTTTTAAATTCGAGGACGTTGATCATCAAGGTTTCTTTTTAGTAATAAATACTATTAATTATTGATCAAAAGACTATTTTTTGCAACCATTGAGTTGCGATTAAACTTAACATTTACAAATCATTAATAGTATAAACGTTGGATTGATCCCTTAATGTCATGCAAAGTAAGTAGAAAATTACAATTTAAAATGTAAAATTCTTCGTTTTTACTCAACTGCTATTTAGGTGATCTGATGTATCTATAAGTTGCTACGAAAACAAAATTAGTGAGCTTCTATACAAAAGATGTGACGCTTATTTCCCGTTAAGGAAAGCGTTATAATGTTTCTAGATTAATAATTGAAAACATGCAATTACTTGGTATTTATTTTAGTTTTTGGCAGTTACATAATTGATTGAATAACTATGCAATCCGAACCGTTTGATGGGCAATTTACGGTCGAATTAAATATTTCGAATGATTCTACGTATAGAAGAAAAAATTTAACGATGATGGTGAGCCAATAACTTTATAATTAATTAACAATGTATTGACTAATCATTATTCCTAGAAACAAAGACCGGGAGTGTAAAAGAAAGATGATAAGCGGATTTTGATTACACATGTTATTAGAAAAAAAACAAAACGGTTCGCAAAAGATTACCCTACTTCCAGCTTATTTAATATCGCATCAGAATACATCATTCAAATGTAATTTTAAAAGCAAAACGAATTACAAAAGCGCTAATTGCTTAAAATCAGTCGAAACTCAACGGTACCAGCAGGCCGTCCTCCCGGTGCCTCCTTATCCCCCATCCTCGCAAGACCTTAATCCCAAAACCGTCGAAAACAAAAAGGACCAAAAAAGAAGCCTCCGCCTCCCGCGAAACCAGCAAAACTCCTCCGATCGCCGCTCTCGGAAATTCCTCGAGCCCCGATATCGGCATCCTCGCGGCCCGCGGTGACGCACCTCGCGGCGGCCCGCGCTCGTCCTCCGCCGCGGTAATTGGCCTCTCTCTCTCTCTCTCTCTCGCGGAGAGTAGGAGAGCCGTTTAAATGCCGGGAGAAACGCGCCCGGCCGCTCAGTGCCGCAGCGCCGGCCGTTCAAAGTAGCCATGACGGCCGCTCGTCCGTCGAGTCGCGCGCCCCGAGACTCGTGCATCGGTGCCTAAGTGTACAAGCCCCCCACCCCCTCCTCCCCCGGCCGCGTATCGCGAGCGAGCAGTGCCGCTGCGAGAGGCGCCTCTTATCTTTTTCGGCGGCCGGCTGTCTGACTGGGAAGCGCTTAAAGCAAACATGACCAGCAGCACCGAGGAAATTATCAGCAAGTTAGTATATACGACGGAGGCGCGGAGCTTTCCGCTCGGGGTTCGTTGCACTTGGGCTCGGAAGGGGAGGCTTTCGGCGGAGCGGCGAGGTGGCTCTTCTCGATTGTCGCCTCGCTCTTTAGCGACGTTTTTTGCGAGCTTCGCGAAGATCGGTCTAGCTTTTTTTGGGGCTCGCGGTTTTCTCGAGAAGATTCGGGAGGCAATCGACTGTTTATGAGGCAAAGACGTATTTTAAAAAAAAATGACTAATTTTTCGTTCTTTTTCTCTTTGAAACCGCAATCGTCTGAAATGCGTAAGAACTGCTTATAACTTTTGTGGCACTGATTAGGAATCTCGTGGAAAGCGATCGTATTTCAAAGGAGATCTCGCTTCGCGTGTATACTTTTAGTGTTGATAAATGCTTTTGATCTGCTTTTGCGTCGCTACTTAAATGTGATTCTAAGCAGTTGATTTTGATCCGATGATTAGAGGCCTTCTGCTAATTTGTAAACTTTCGCATTGACGGCTTTCTTTCGAAGCTGCGTATATAAAGTAAGCTGGGGAAGCGCATTACCTTTCTATTTATTAATTGTCGGTTTTA
>JAWWEM010050728.1:0-10809 GCA_035582935.1 Ormyrus thymus
ATTTTTTAATATAAATTAGAAAAATAAGCTTTGAACGTTTGGTGGCGCACCAATCGCCTGGCAGAGCACTCTTAAAGATTTTAACGAAGTAAAAAATTAATTTTAAGTAATAAATAACTTTGACTCTTAATAGCACTCTTTACAAAATACTGTTGAACTTTTCATTTCTCTTTCAGCATTGCTTTTTCAAAATAATACATAATTTCTTCGGCAACCTTAAAGTAAACGAAGAATATGACGATGCCAAAGTACACCAGAGCATGCGGCGCCGAAATAAGGTCAGTCTTCTTGTCTAGGACGAAAATAATTGAGGCAACCATGGAGGCTTTCGTGGGGCTGAAAGTCGAAGGAAAAGCCGCAATTAAATACATTATCGATTCAGAAATTGGCACGATCATTATTTATGAGTGCACTTACAAGCTCGGCTGCATGAACTCCATCGCGGTAGGTGTCCAGGCGCCGCGGATGAGGCGCTCGAACAGCTTTGTGAACCCGGCTCCGTTGCCTAATTTATAGAAACGGAAAATCGTGTTACTCGTGTTTGATAAGATTAATCGAATTGAATTGATAAGTTTATTAAAAACTTTTAGCGATATGGTTAATTGAGCTTGTTACTTGATTAAATCACAATTGTAATCGTATACGAAAAAATTTAAATACTTAAACAATTAGTTTTAAATACCTTTTAGAGTTCCAATGAGTATCATTATGAGATATGCATTTGGATATAGTTTTCCTGCATGCGTGACGCCATCGTAAACTTTTTTACACCTAATTATTGAAAATTAAATAATTCACTCAAATAGAATTTAATTAACAAAATAATATCGTTAAATAAACATTTTATTTATACAGACCTGTATATTTCTTTCATTGCAGCACAAACGATTTTTATGGGCAAGAACTTGGCAACTTTGTATCCAATATCAAACGGCGTGTAAAATATGACGTACCTGAATTTAAGATTTCGTCAGTTTACAAGGGTGGGAGTACATTCGGTTAATTGTAAAATAACCTACCAGACGACAGTCGCAACAACTACTTGAGGTGTGTTTTTCAAGGGAGCCAAAATAGGTTCTCCTATTAAGCCATTGCACAGCATTCCACCGGCAAAGACTACTAGCATTGTAGACAGCCAGCATGATAAAGGATGTTTCCTTGAAAATGCCTGGGCTCCTGCGAACAAAGTTATAAGAACACTTTAGAATTTTACTTTAATTTGAGCAAAATGCTAATTCCAGGCAAAATTGATACAATTATTTAAATTTTATTGCGCGTCTTAACAGTTTTCGTTCCAATTTATGTGTTTCAAGAATCACAAGTCGATGAGATTTTTTATTGACCTTCTATGAAGTACCATAGGGTATAATATTTCACAAAGGGTTGACTGGAACCCATTAAAGTGCTAAATGTAGACACATGCATGTAAAGTAGACTGTAAAGTAAAGTCCGAATTGAAACAGCTGCAAAAGTCTCGGCTAAGTAATTTTGCTATATATAATTATTCTCAAAAAATTAGTTCGTAAATATATCTTTATCGTGCCTTTTATCAAACAAAGTTTTACTTTTTGTAATAAAAACGGGAAACGTGGATCTTGGCTGTTTAAGGCAAAAATTGAACGTCCCAAGCTTCGTTGGACATTCTAAAAAATGCAAAAAATTAAAGAATACTACATGGCTTAGGTGCAACTGGCTAACGTAACGCGGAAACGACAGAAACGTCCTTGGCCGTTTGGCTGATTTAGAAAGTCTTTTGTTCCATTGACCAATAAAGTAGAAAATTGAAGCGTTTATCCCGGGGTCCAAGGAGATCAATCACGTCGGCCACTTTTCTCCAGTTCAGCGGAGTCGCTGCTGAAATTGGAAAGTGTACAGGCTGCCTTTGGACAGGAAGAGAGCTACCTAAACATGTACAATTTTCACTGGTTGGTGCTAAAGGCACATACAGAAATAGAATGAGTAGCAGAGACTTGGGCAAAGCAAGAACAGAGATCTACCTATCGATTGTGCCAAGAATTTGGTCAAATTGAGAGTTCAAAGCCTGGTATAACTTTTTCCTTCGATGTAGAAATTTCACTTGAAAAAAAATTTTTTCCAATTTTGTTTAATGTGGAAGATTGTTTAAAAATAAATTGCTGTATGGATGTTTGGTCGACCAAAATTTTTTGGTGATATATCAAAAACATTTAAATCTTGGCATTCCAGATATAAATAAATTAATACGAAATTCATTATAAAAATAGACATTAAAAAATTAAGAAAATTACGAAAGTAGTAAATATTAAACGTTTCTTTCTTGGGAGCAAAATGTAATGATGTTAGGTTGTAGATTTTTTACCCAATATATATATATGTACATTTTAAATAGAAAAATAAATTGACTTTTCAGCTCAATGGGCCAAAAAAAGAACAAGTATTAAGAAAGTATTCCTAAGGCTTCTTTTCTGTATTTTCTCTTACAGCTAAATATAAATAAACGAAGAGAAACTTTTTTGTCATTGATTAATCATCAATAATCAGACTTTGGCATTGAATCCATTCAAGCACATCGAATAAGTAGAAGATTTTAAGTGATAAAAACATAATTGAATTTTTTATAAAAGCGTCCTTGAACCAGATTGGTGCAAGGAATGTTTCATCAAATCAGAAAATCATTAATTAAAACTACAAGGGCATCGCAGATTGTTACAGATTTTAATTATAGCAAGAGATAAGATAATTATTCCTCATTTTACCATAATCTCAGTAAAAAAATTATCGTTCTATCATACAAGACCTATTGAGTAATCTATGGAATACAAACATTTAAATTTTAGAAAGCTTCGAGGAAAGAGAAAATATGCAATCTCCGACAAAAGCTTACCGCGCAAAATCGCCTTTCTCCTCTTATCTAAGAATCACAAAGTACATCCCTACATAAACCATCTCACGGCAAGCCAATCGCGATCATTCAAGATGGAAAGTTCAAGGCCCAGCGTCTGCAAATGTAACACCAAACCGATGTCGATCGTCAATAGAATCTTTCAAGCCCCCGAACGACAGCTGCTTCATCAATCCCAGCAACGCTCGCCGACTGTTCTTTCATCGTCAACCAGCCCCAGTTATTAACGAACCTATCAGTAGGTCCGCAAGCTCCTCGAAAAAAGAAAAAGAGCCCAGAAAAATTCCTTCGGCAAAAGCGAGGCATCGGCCGCGAGCGGCGAGGCGGGGCGAGGGGGGGGGGGGGGTGCGAATCCAAATCGGCAAAGGCGGCATATCCCCGTCGCGGGGCTCCCTTTTAATAATAGACTCCCTCGTCGTCGGGGCTTCCTCGCTCGCTCGCGCGCGCGCACATACACACACGCACACAAACGGAGCGCGGCGCTCACGGAGGCGTCGCTCGCGCGAAAGCTCGGCAGCTTACCCGGTCCCAGGTCCTCCCTGACGTGGAGCGCGCAGAGGACGCAGTGCGCGATGTCGAAGTAGGGGAACATCTTGAGCTTGACGACCTGGTTGGCCATGTCCAGGAATGCCTCGGCGTCCATGTCTCCGGCTTTGACCGCTCGGGCTCACCTCGGCTGTGTCGCACTTTGCTCGTCTCGTCGCTCGCGCTCGGGGAATATTGCGGTCGCCGCGGCGCGCACACGACTCTCGCGCTTTTCTCGACGAGAGACAGAGAGAGAGAGAGAGAGATAGAGAGAGAGAGAGAGATAGAGTCGGAGACGTCGTTACCGCGGAACCTCCACCGCTGCTCTGACCGAGGCGCGAGCCAAGCTGTGCTCTCCGATCCGGTGCCCCGCGGAAGCCCGCGTCGCGCGACGCGAATACGTGCGCGCTTCAGGTTGGGAGAGGAGAGAGAGAGAGAGAGAGAGAGAGGCGCGAGTTTGCGTCGTGTCGTCTGCTCGCTGGCCGAGTCGTCTGCTAGATTGGTCGGGGAGGGAGCGCTGTTATCGGCTGCATGGTGTAGGTTTCTGCTAGGATTTTTGCGAAGGAAAAAGCGCTTTTAGGAGCGGTAAACTTGGCGGATTTGAAGAGTTTCTTAAGAGAGTTTTTAGAAAGAAGCCGCAATAGTCGTTATTATACTATAGTTCGCACTACGAATTTGTTGAAGAACGTATTTCCTGTATCATTTAATTCGGTTTCTTCTTTAATTAGCCCGACTGCAATTCGTCAGAGCGACATAAATAAAATGTTCTTGAATTATTGAGAAGTATTGATTTGAAAGTTAGGAAACATTTATATACTCGCACGAAATTGATTTTAAGAAATAGCATTTTTAAAAGCATGCTTGCATACTTCGCGTGTACCTAATCGTATACATATACAATTGTTATATATTTGTAGTATAGATAATTTTCTAACTCAATAACTGCGTAAAAGTAATGAAATTTTAGAGAAACAAGAGAAATCCTTAAATTACTGAGCTCGTTGGCACGGAAAAATATTTAAAGAGAAAGTGTATGCAACGCTCCGTCATAGACCTTCCGCAAGAGCAATTAATTTAAACACAAGCATGAATTACTAATGATTTACGTCGCAATTACTGTGCTCCTATAATGCATACAGGTTCTCAGAGCGTACGCTGAATCCAACCTCCAGCGAGGTATTTTACATTTCGGTCATTGTAACGAAGTAGCCAGGAAGGTCTGAGCCCAAAGTACCGAATAGACACACAAGAAGAAGCGACAGGAGACACAGCACTCGCACTCGCACGCGCGCGCAAGACAACCAGAGGTCAAGAACGAGCAAGGTCGCAAGGCCAAACACATAGAGAACGAGAGACCGTCGGAGAAGAGCAGGGTCGTCAATCCCAATTCGGCAGGAGTACCGAGGAGAGCCGCCGAGCCCATACTACCAGGCTGAACGAGCCCCAGGATCCGAGAGCCGCTACGGGTGACATATCCCGGCCGGCCGGGAGCAGCGCGCGAGCCCAGCCGGCGAGCAGGACGAAGCCGGTTCCGCGCGAGTCGGAGCGACCGACTGCACCCCAGCGGACTCGGGCAGGTTCGCGGCCGATGATCCAGACGACGGCGTCGGTGCGGACTCCTTGCGAAAATGAGCCTTTGGAGTCCCGTGTCGAGGGCTGAGCCGCGAAGGGAGGGAATTCGAGCCTGCGCGAGGCGGAGAACACCGTCTTGTGTAGTTCGATAAGTCTGAAATAAGATGGAAAAATAATATTAGCTTGTAAATCTCTTGCTAGAAGATTTTTATCGATTCCTCGTCTGGGTCGGCTCCTAGTTATTACTCGCTGTGTTTCCGCGGGGTTTCCGCGAACGAGAAAACGACGAGCGAATATTAGCCGCGTGGATTTTGGATAGAAATGCTAATGTTTGTTAATCTACGAATTTACAAATAAGCAGTCGCGTTTAAACGTTCTTGCGGGTTTTTGAAACTCGGTAATTACGTAACTGCCACCTGCAACAACACGTGTAATAAACGATTAGCTTACGTTTCAAGCTCGCTTCGTAAAATGAAACTAAGAAAATTCGATAAACTGATTATTCTCGGTTCAAGAACGAGAATACTGTAGCTCATTTCTATGTATAAAAGGGATTATCTCCTATACTTTCCGCTCTAAGCTTCTATCCGCTATTTCGCGTCATTACAACGCCGACACGTCAACTCTGTATACAATATAAAACACCGCATTGTTTAAAAGATCGGCGACTGAACAAAATTAAAGGACACTTCCACGAACGCAGCCCCCCTTCACGGCAATGCAACAATACAAAAACTTTCACGCGAAACGCGCACGTATCGCACGCATCACCTCCGCGCCGATAAACCGAGGAGCAAAGTCACGCGAGGCCGATCAAACGACGCGCAAGCACACGCTCATTCGGACGAGGCCAACGTCGTCCGCGGCGATCCGCGTATTTTCTCGTACGAGAGAGCGCTACCTACAATGAGGGAGTCGCACCTGGCCGCCGCGAGATACATCGCGATGCCGTCGGTGCGCGCGGGAAAGGAGAGACTCTCGCTCCGGCAGGTGCGCGTTATGCATACGCGGGGAGACTGCGCGGATTCGAGGAACCCGAGACGCGGACGGAGCGAAAGTCGTCGGCGCGCGTTAAGAGTCATGCTGTAATGCGAGAGCTGTCGGCGTTCTATTGTCAGTTGAGATGCTGGTTTGTTAATGGATTTATCGAGGGTTATGACGATGATCTATTGTTGCTGGAATGATTGTAATTTGCTTTTTTATTTTGGAAACAATTTGAGAGCTGTGCTTTTTTTTTATTCTAATAATGAAAAAAATGTAATTAGTGATGCAAACGTAAGGAGCTGCGTAAAAACCGGATAAGTTGAAAATTTATTACATTTTTGCTCGATTAGTATTTCCATTTATAATGGATTTACAATTAGATAACGGTTTACATAAACATCTAATTATGAAATACAATAGTTCAGTGAAATTTGCCGTTTGCATTATGCAATCATAAATCTCATTATAATTTCTAATATTTACGACAAGATTATATACCATTCTTCTAAATTTTAAATTGCAGCCTCTCCTTATTTAAATGCCTTTTTTGAAATCTTCACATCAGCATAATGATCTCAAATTATCGTGGCGTCTAAAAATAGCTTTAAAAGAAAACCTTCTTATTCATCTTGATAAAAGATCTTTGAATTCAAGCAGAACTATTTAATCAGATTTCTAACATTCTAATCTCAGACATTCTGTTTTCTTCACGCTATTTATTTGAACATAAATAACAGCATAACTAGAGAGTGATATAAAGTAAATCAAAATTATTATTCACGCGTTAATCTTTAATTGGCAAACTATAAAGATAATTTTGAAATTAATAGCTTCATAAATTCGTCATTTTGTATAAACAAAAAAAACGACTTTAAAGCGAATTTAAATACCCTACTGTTTTTAGGCTGAACCGAACACTATTTTTATCAAAATAAGACTCAAAAGTCTATCTAGAATTCAAATTTAAAAAAAAATCCAGAACTTGAATTTTTCGCCCTGCAAATCGGTTTTCAACATCGCGACTTAAAATCGAACAAAATCTACTAGATTTCCCCGAAAACCATCTCCCCAAAGGTCCTCTCACCCGTCGAAGTCCAGTGCACCTCGAGCATTCCGGGGTGGGAAAAAGAAGTGAAAGCTCCTCTCGGCGCGGCGGTGCATTTACGCGCTCGGCGCACAATCCAGCTCATTATATCCTGTCTTGGCTAATCTCGCCGCGGCAGCGCCGTCCCCTCCTCGATCATCGTCTCGGCTCTCTCTTTCTCTCTCTCTCTCTCTCTCTCTTGCGGTCAGTGACAGGCGGCGGCGGCGGCGGCGCGGAAGTCTGGACGCGACGCGCGCCTCGCCCACACGCACCACTCGCGAGGTTATGTTGCGCGGTACTACTCGACATGCCGAGAGTCACCAGGTCGGACGCGCTCGACGTAGTCACCGCGTGGAACACCGAAGACGTCGTCGGCCTCCTCAAGAAGGTGAGTGTCCCGCCGCCACGGGGAGCGAGTATAGGTTAATCCAGCGCGAAAGAGTGTATGCGCGACTGGAGGATCGAGGTGGCTGCGCCGGACACAGCTGACATTCGAGAGAGATCGGTTGGAATTTCGGGAGAGGAGCGGAGAACGCGCGGTTCGTAAAATGGGGGGATACAACAGCGCGGGTTTCGGGTATTGTTTGTCGGGGGTTTGCCGCTTCCGAGAGGAGGTTGCTATGGCGATGAAGGTTTGTTTGTTTTTTTTTCTCTCGAGCTTCGGTTTTTAGCGCCGCGGAGATCTTATCAATGTAATTTACTGCTTACCGTTCGTCTTACCTGCTTTGCTACTTGCTTTTAGCGACGTGCGCGAAACTTTTGTTTGTGCTAATAATTATGAATATAATAGATGCTGTCATTGCCATTGTAACTGTGTTTTTTTAGAATTTCCAGCTGTTATTTTTGTACCTGGGCTCACATTTAATTACCGTTGGACAACTCGCGTTTCTGACGCTTTCTCATACATTAAATTTATTTGCATAATTGAAAAATTATGCAGGAATCTAAAGGATATTAATTACCCTTTTACACTTTCATAATTAACTTGCTAATTTCTCGATACACATAATATTTTATGGCATTCCTTCTCACGCGAACTTTAGTAATTTACTTCTTAACGATCGCAAAATTATTTTGCGCAAGAGCAATACATAAATTTAACATCTTTATCCTTTTCAATTAAATGCTTAACGTTTCAATTAAAGCTTGTCGTCTGCTTCTAAACCGCAGTCTAAAACTTCAATGCATATTTATGCTTTGCAATTTCAAAAAAAAAAAAGAAACCGTAAACTTATCTTTATTGCAAATGTCTATACATCAAATTCGACGATTGGCCATTACTTTTTTACGACTTCGCGGACTCGCTCTCGAATGCACTTTTAAAATACACAACAATTTATGCCCTCTATTTACAAACCAGCAGCACGTCGATTATGACAGTAGGCGCTCGAACAAAAGCAGCGCGGACTCATCAATCCGAGCTGCAATGCTGACCGTTCCCCTATCGGCAAACTCGGGCGCAAAACATCAAACGGCTCGCACAAAGAGCTTCGAAAATAGCGCCCTGCAATTGCACGCGGCGGAGGCGTCGCGCGGCCCCTCGCGTTCGTTGCTTTTGGTCGCGCGGCTTCCTAATAGTCGAGGCCGCGGCCGGCCGCCTCCGTCGCGGATAAGCGAGGACGAGCCCGCGGCGGGCTAATTCCGTAAACGTTTCGCTGATTCGCGCGACGGCGCGCGTTTCGGTGTACATCCCGGGCGGACGGCGTTGCCGAGCGACGCGAGCGGGGACTCTCGGCTGTTTTGGACTCGCGGACGAGGGCTCGACGAGTGCGCAAATGTTTGGAGCGACGCGGTGCTCGATGAGGTGGCAAACTTGGTCGGAGCGGCAAGGGACGATGCTCGACTCTTGGCAGTTCTTGATTGTTTTGTTTTACTTTTGGTTTGGTTTCTTTGATTAAATTTCGCGGCTTTGATGAGCTGCGTCGGATTCGTAGCTGGGAAGTTTAACGGGATGTTTTAGGATGCTAATATACATATATTGGACGCAATGTTTTATTATGCGATGGTTTTGTATTTAAAATTTTTCAGAGGTACAAAAACGCAATTTGTAATTCTTCTAAAAGGATTAAGCAGCAATAAATTAACAAGTCGTTGTACTGTACGAAACACTTTCTACTGCTTCTTACTTTATTTCACACTGCAAGCGATCGCACTCATTTATACAAAACGCGCTAAAACAATTAAAATACGCGGAGCCTTTCAAAAGGCTACGAAAATCCTGCGCTTTCATTGGAACTACCGATCCTCCGCGTAGAAAGTCCGCCTTTCTTAAAATAAAAACACAAAGCAGCGCAGCCTCGCGAATACAAAGCAAGACGCGTACGCCGCGAAGGGAATTCCATCGAGTCTCAACGCCGGCGACTTCCTTCTCCCGCGGCCGATTTTGCAATCGCTTCTCATCGTTCGTTACGCCAAGCAATTGGATGATTTGCGAGGCCCCCGGCCGGTATTACGATTTCGCGCGCGGATTCGAGCGTGACGCTCCTCGATTTTACAACTTGTAAAACTTGATACAGTGCCGGGGAATCGCGCCGGAGTTTCGTTCGCCGCGCGGAGGAGCGGCGCTCTGTTTGGGGTGGGGTTGCTTCTTTCGGATTCTGTTTATCTTCTCGCAGGATTTGTTTACGGTTTTGGAGCAGGATATTTAGATGTTCGGGGAGAGAAGCGGACGAAGTCGAGTGAAAACGGAGATAAGAAGAGTGTAAATAGCGGACGGCTGGTTTCTAATTTCTAGCTTGTTGCTTGTACTCAACTTGAGACGATTGCATCTCGAGAATTTCCAATCGGCAGTAAAATAATTTATGTAAATTTCTGCCGAGTCGATCCGCGTAAAAAAATTCTGCAATCAGGCGTTGAAAATTTAAAGTCCACTTCGCGCTCGGCGTAACAATCTTATCTCCTTGGCGTGGAATTAGGAACAAAGACGTTATATAAAATCGTACTAAATCTCTTCTTTTTTTTTCTTACGCAATTGCGATTCCTTATTTTTAGAACGCCGACTTGAGGAGGAGCCTCGAGCCATTTCGATTAGACCCGTCGCTACTTCGCTTCTCAAACGGCAAAGTAACTTCAAAAATTACCATTTCAAATGAAGCTTCGCACTTATTTTCCATCCGCGTTTTTCAAACAGGTTTCGGCAAAGGTCCTTGCTCCGCTTCATCGCTTCCCTAAAAAAAAAAAAAAAAAACAGCTCAGCGTTGTTCTCGAGCTCGCACGATTAACACAAGGAACTAATTTATTCAGCCGCGTCGAAGCAAGTTTTAATTACCACTCGCATTTCCCTGGGACAAATGGGCAATTGAAACGGCATTGAAATTTCGCAAGGAGAGCCGTTTGAACGAGTGCGGCTCGTTGAAGCGACAGAGCCGATGAACTTACAGCCCAGTTCGCTCGAGGTGCGCGAACACTTGACCAAGAGGAGTCATTGAATTCTCGGTCACGTCGCTCGACGCGCGTACACACATTACACTTTTTCGACGTTCGCGGAATGTTCGCGAGGAGGCCCTGCGGATGAGATACGGAGTACGCGGAGGAATAAGCTTTCTGCTTGTACTTCGGGGCGAAAAACGTTGTTTGTCGGTTCTGGGGCTTTGTTTTGCTCTAAATCGAGGATGGTCAGGATGAATTGTTGAAGCTTGGTTGTCGTTTCGGAAGAAGTAGCGGTGGTTTGAATATTTCTCAATAATCACACTGAGAGAATTTTTCCTGAAAATTTACAATTAAATTTACAGGAAAAATTACCATTACGAATCGCAAACGTGGG
>JAWWEM010050729.1:0-10807 GCA_035582935.1 Ormyrus thymus
CGTTATAAAACAAAAACTAGTAGATGAACTTGAAAAATTCTTTATAATTTTGAAAGTTTAGTTAAAGACGAAAAAAAAAGTGGTCGATCATTGAAAGAGATCGATTATTCACTAAGATAAAGCTATTCAAAAAATTGAAACAAAATAAATAACACTTTAATATCTTTTGAACTAATACGTTTCATAAACAGAAAAACTATACAGCTCTGAACCTGAATTTTTTTGAATGGCTTTATCTTAGTCATTAATCGGTCTTTTTCAAAATTAAAAGGATTTTTTTAGATTCATGTACTAGTTTTGGTTTTATAAATTATATATGGTATTGCAATTATATATATATATAATATAGTTCAGCCATATTTTTAATATTATTATTATTTTATTATGATTGTTTAAATTAGTTTCAGCAAGATAGTTCAAATAAAATAAAAAAAAATTACTTTTCTTTCACTAATAATTAATAGAGAACATTTGATTTACTTGAAAGTTTTCTTTAATTTTCCTCAAAAGGAAGATAGTGTGAAAAGGTAACACCAGGTTAAAATCACCGTTTTGCTCTTGTATTGAATATTATTTTTTGATACGACTTGTATGATTTAGCGTATGCATTTTTATTCAAATCTACGCGAAATCGTGCTGTGAGCATGAAGTTTCAAAAATTCTCTTTTTAGGACTTTAAATATTCCAATAAAAAAATTTTTATTTTGCAACATTGTTAAAAGAAATTTGGTTTCCCGGTATTCATTACATTTTATCTACCTTAAACTTACTTACGTCGCAGTTTAAAATTGTTAGCACTTAAAAACATTTGCATCCTGGGTTAAAAGCGATTCCTACCATCGAAATGCGTTAAACGAACGCTATTAGCGGACTCGAGCCGCACTATTACCCTTATATGCGCGGATGGCCGTAAATTCAGTGAGCAGCTAACTTGATTTCTCGGAAAACCGCACAGTTGGCCATGGATAGATGCGCGGAGGTTCTGCTGAATGATAGAATATGGCGCGACGTTTCGAAATTGCATGAAACTCTGCATCGTAAATATCGCGGCCGACGGAAGATCCGAAATTCAAAGCATTCCCTTTACAATATGCAAATGTTTGGGCTTTGCGCATAAGGGACGGTGATCTTTTTTTAATGAGCTATGAGCACGAATGAACAAGGTTTTATTTGGATTTATAAAAAAAATACCTGTTTAGAAAAGTCTGCTTGTCAAAGAGCCTTTATATAAAGAGAGAAGATTAATTTACGAGCATTTCAAAGATCCGCAGGAGTTCATCTATTTTACGTTTGTCGCGCGAAGGCTGCTCAAACAGTGTTCGCGAATACAGCGCGGAGGAAAGTCGAGGCGAGCGAGAGCAAGCCTCGTACACGCAGAACCTGCTTCCACAACGCCGCGTCAAAAATGGAAAAAGAAAAAGCAGAGCTGGATCTTCCGCAGAATATTCCACGTAAATGTTAACTCAGCAAGAACAAGCTCGTATTGTACCGCTATCGTCACTCTATAATCCGTATTTGCCTTACGTTTCGCCCGTTAAGGGTAAACAGCGCCCTCGATTTCGGGGCTGCCCTCAAGATCGGCACGCTGTATTATGCTTATCTGCGCATTCACCCGGCTGTACACGATGGTCCGGGATATTTACACCGAGACCCACATGCTTCGTTCGCGGCCCGCAGGAGGGGGAGAAGGAACCACACGGCGTCCATTTTCGTATAGGGAACACGCGGGCCAATTTCGAGCGAGGTGCGCCCGAGCCCGGATCGAACCTCTTATGTATACAGCCGCTTTTTCTCTCCTTGTTTCTCCCGCTCGTATATTTATCGACGCCGAACGATAAACCTAAGCGAGACTTTTTTATGAGTTTATGCAGGGGCATAATCCGGTATTTTTTCAAGCCCCCGGAATTCTGAGTGTATTGGCTGCCTTCTTCCAGATAAGCGAGAGCTTGTTATTGTAATATTTTCAGCCTCTTTCTGGCGAAAATTCTTTACTCAAATAGATTTTTTTTTTCCAATTTTAATAAAAATTAAACGTTTTTTTTCATTTTGATTTTCATTTTTATTTGGCTGTATTCGACGTGTATCTTTTAACTTGCGTTTTTACATTTAAACTTTATTTTTTGTTACTCTTTGTATTATACTGGGTATTGGATACCCGTCATTGAATAAATAAATAAATAAATAAATTTTTTCAACGGATTACTTTGAATCTGGAAATTCATTTTATTAAAACAACGAGGACCTAATGGAATTGCGTTTTTTGTTCTCTGTATACAATTGCATAAATTATAAGATAAAATGTAATGTTGAAAACTGGCTAAAGCGTAAGGAAGCAGAATTGGAAACGTCAGTATACTAACCTGGAGTTCGTTGAGCGTGAAAGAGAGTTCGGCCGCTGGTTTGGAGGATGGCATGCTGCAATTTGCTTTCAAAGTCTCCCCAGACTCATAACGTCCGCGTTCCGATACGATAACAGGCTTACCCTTGGGTACAGCTGAAACATAATAATTCAGTCGGGGGTGAAGCACCCTTGAAACCATCCTCGAACTACGGGACCGCATGACGTTTGCGCTTCGCAGGCACGATAATCACATCATTTTCCAGTTTGCCGCTGGAGCTTATCCAATTTTCACGCGAGGTGATTTAATCGAGGCCTCCAGGACGGGGAAAGAGGGAGAAAAGTGAGCGAGGGGTCGCCCGAGAGAGGAAAGCCGGAATGGGGAATGAAGGATAAGGCCAGCCACTGGGAAACGACGCGATATTGAAAAACGTTCCCTCTCGATGCACGCCGAAGGCACGATTTGCAAATGTTCTTTTTGCTGAATTTGCATAATGAGCTTGTTCGCGGTTTGCTAGTTAAGTAGAGGATCCTCTAGTTCTGCTTATTGATTGGCGTATGCTCAATGCATCACTTAGATCCCTACGGTTTAAGGTAAAGTGCAACTTTACCGTGGACGTTTGCTTATGCAAGATTCTTACCTGGAAACACGAGGAATGGCTCAACTTTAGCAAGGAAATAAGGGAAGTGAAGAAAACTTTTATTACTTGCTTCGAATAGGGCATCAGAAAAATCAGTTGTGGCTTCTTTTTATAAAGTTCATGTTTTGAATTCGTACAAGATCTTCGGTTTTGTTTGAAGTTAAACATTGCTTAATTATTTGTTATACTTACAAACGACCGTAAGGTTTTTATAACTGCTTGCAGTTGAAAAGTTCGGCAGGTCCGTGGTTACTTCGCAGTTGAAAACTCCACCAAGTGGATAATCCACATTCTTTATCGTTACTTGACTTTCGTTTGAATTGTTCCGCTAGACAGAATCATAAGTAATTTTCAACCATTTTTTATTACAATAAAATAAAATAAAATAAAACGCTTCAACGTATATAGAGATGTTAAATTGTATAAATATTGATGCGCGTTATTCATATATAGCGTATCTTAACTAATCGATTTTTTTAGTTCAATCAAATTTTTTTACAAATAGTATAAAAACAAATAAACTTATCATTTACTAAAACAAATAAGTTAAAAAAAATGCCTTAATTGAAGCTCAATTGACAGAAATGATAAAAACAAACTCAACTTTGGGTTACAGTCATCTCTGACGATGCTGTTACTACGCTTCTTAAAAAGCACACAGGACCTGCGTATTTATCGGTTGGTACCAGCGATGCGAATGCAACTGATGATAACTGTCTGGCTTTCATTTGCACATCGTATATTCAACCCTACGGAACACGTAGCAAATATATCCTCAATAAACACACGGTATTGAACGCTCTTTGTTTATCTTCAAATTGCAAACAGACGCGACCATTTGTGTATTTTTTTTTTTTTTTTTTTGGAAATGATTTGAAGCAAGTTTAAAAATGGCGAGCGTATCAGAACGTAAAACATGTAACATAGTGTCCTCTATTCTTAAAAAAAAAAATTATGAAGCTAACGTTCCGTTTAGAAATTGTAAGTTTACCTCCGTCGTATATACTTTAGGCTTCGTGTTCCGGAGTTAAATGTCAAGAGTGCAAAACTGTTCCCGTTTCCTTCTCGCACGCGAGAATACTTAGAAATCTAGAAGCAAAGCGGCATATTACGGTTACTCACGTCGACGGTGATCACGCTGATCTCGAAGACCTGGAGGGTGGGCGATTCGTTGGGCGAGTACCTGTAGAACTCGAAGTTGCCGCGGTACCACTTGAGCGAGTAAAGGATCTCGCCCTCCAAGTCGTAGTCGCATTTGAGAGTGACGTCGTTTCCGCGCTCCACTGCCTCCGGTATCAGCTCGAGCTTGACGTTCTTCAGACATCTCGCACCTGCACGGGGCACACAAACGAGTTCATATATACACGTTAAACAACTTTCCAGCCCCTTTAAAGAGACACTTGGCCGCGCGTCATTACTTTGTTCGCGGGTAAGCAAGCACGTGTCGCGCGGATTCGGCGTTGTTGTTAGTTTTTTAACTGGAAAAATAAACAGCGCCGCTTTTTGCTCTCTGACGCCTCGTTTCCTTTCCCCCTTTAACTCTCTTTCATGCAATTTCTGTTTTCAGCACTGCGTAGGATTTTGAATTGACGCGCTTTTAGAATTATCATTATTATTATATATTATATTATGTGCGTTTGACTTTTGTTCTCGGAAAATGGAAGCATTGTTTGAGAAAAAATTCAGATATGATCTTGAGCGCGAACCTTTTAATGATTGTGCAGTAATTATTAAATTTCATTGTTCGGAGCTGTCTTTGTTTGCGTTTTAAAAATCGAGGTAAAAAAGTCGGCTAGTATATTTTTTAAACGCAGAGTAGGGAATTAAAAAAGTTGAGTAATTTATACGTAAAGGAACATTCTCTTAAAACCACTGTCGATTTCACAATGATCCTGAGAAATCGAGAAAAGGAGCGCCTCAAAGAAGCTTCAGACCGTGCTAATTATCATTTGGCATCGCGGGGGCAAGAATATCTGCACAAACGAGGGCACAAAAGCCCGACACGGCTGCCGGAACAGAAGAAGCCCTTGAGAAGACAGCATCCGGAAAACAAGGGGTTAACGCGGGATAGATGCGCGCGTCGGGAAAACTGTCCACTTGCGCGTTCATTCCGCATCGGTGAAAAGAAATCCCGCTTTAGACAGGAGCGAGTTTCGAGGTGGGTAAGTAGGCATATTTATGTATACACACGAGTGCGAGTTAGTCGCGGATGCGGATAACATTACTGGCGCGACTCGAAGCTCGTTTCGCGAGCGGGCTTTTGTTCGATCTTTCCTCTTGCGTGTACACGCGCCCTTTATACGCAAACACACTCGCGCCGTAGACGTCGTCGTCGTCGAGGACGGTTTTATGCGAGCGGACGGGCGCAGTTACTGCACAATTTTTCATTTTGCGCGGCCTTTACAGCGTCGCTCTTCCGTTTGGATTTATAAACCAGGGAGACAAGAGAAAGCCTCAGCGGCGCTAATGGCCGCATCCGCTTTGCGCGATATTACCCCCTCACGTTAATTTCTTTGGTAAGGAAGCTTAGTTAGCGAAATTGGCTTCTGTAAATTGAAGCTTTTCTCTGCTCTTGCTCTTCATTCGAGTCAACCCTCAGCTGGGAAATGCTAAACGTTTCATACCTTTTTTGGCACTCGTTGAAAGGGGAAATTTTTATTTGCTATTATGCGTTACGCCTCTCTTTTCTTCTTTTGCATTAGAGCTGCAAGATTATGCTTCGCTGCTCTCAAGTGCCGCCCCCACGAGATATCAAAAGAAGGCTTTCTCAGAATTTTAATTAAGAAAAGCGCACTGTCTACTGATTGCTTTGCAAGTGTTGATTATCAAAGAGAACTGCTTTGCCAAGTGTGCAAAGTATCCTTCAAAAGATTAAGAAATTATATTATTTTTGTCAATCCGTCTCTGATAGCGATTCAAATATAAAAAATGGCACAAAATGATTATTTAAAACGCTTTTTTCAAACGCTGTTAAACGTCATTTAATATATTGAGCAAAACCTCGAAAAATTTGTATTTAAGTTTAGTTTTCAATCTCAGTTATAAATCGTATAATAGTCCAAAGCATGTAAGGGCTCTGTACATCTTATCAAATTAATTAGCCATTTACAATTTTCTTTCTGCGAAATATTTCTCAAAATGTTAATTTCGTCACCAGATTCTGTCTATTTTCAAAGTATCTAACATTCTGAATATAATATAATAATTACTTTGGAAATATCGAAAAATAAGAGATTACAGAATTTACTCAATTTCTCAGCCCAAGGAATGCTTAAATCTGATTTAAAAAAGTGTTTCACAGATCAGCGAAAAAGATTTCTATTTTTTCACATTTTATATGAAAATATCTGTTAAGTAATTAAAAAATGGAATAGATTGCCTCCAGGATTGTAATATTTTATCAAAATATTAAATATATTGCAAAAATAAACTTTATTTTTAAATAATATTTTTAATTTTTATTGAAACTCCGGGAATAATATTTATGCAATTTGTTATTTTATACTATTCTATATGTATTATTGCATACAATTTTCAAAAAACATTTTTATTGAACAAAGAATGGAAGAACTCACAATGTGCAGTTGTCTCCGCGCTGATTTTAAAAACTATATTGATGATTTCAAGGACCTTATCGGTAAACAGTTAGCTAAAGGTAGAATAAACAGCCGAAAAGCGTTCGCGAGTTGAATTGGATGCGAATCGTTAATAGCAATTGCGGACATCAAGCGAAGTGCATGCCTTTAACGAAATAAACATTTGCTCAGTGAGAAAATATCCTCTCCATGACGTTATCCGAACGCTTTTATTCGAAAGCGTTCCAATTTGCAGAAGCAGCTTACGGCACCGTGTTTTATTAGGGACAATTATTACGGAGTGCGCCTGGCGCTGAATCAAAGGCAGTCGCAAAGCCGTCACTCATCACCTTTTTTTTTCGCCGGGGAGTTCTAAAATTTTTAGCGCACTCTCCCCGCCGGCCGTAATTCAGTCGTTTTACTCGCTCGCACTACCGGGCTATTAACATTTTTTCCACTTTTGCCCCGACTGTCGGTAAAACTCGTGTCGGTGTGCGCGCAATGCAGGCAGTCGTGTAGATGGAAGTCGTTACAGAATGTTCAACGACGCAAGCACTGCATACCCGTATCTTTATTACTCTCATTTGTGTAGGCGCGTATTACCACTTGGCCGGTCTTGATCTAAATTATTTTAACAAAGGTATACACTGTAACTTTGCGAAACTTTCATTGTTTCATGCAGTCATTGGGACAGAGCTTTGTTATTTTTAGCATCTAATTCGGGGATTTAATCGGGGCTAATATTCACGGTAAAGAGTTTTATTTATTAAGTCATGTAAAAATCTCGTATTTTAACGTCAGCTACCGTAGAAAATGTGAATGAGCACATTTTTATGTTCAGTTCATAAATGTTTAAGGGTTTTTACATACAGCAACTTGACGAAGATACCGTTATAAATTCCTTTAAAACCAAGGGAACTGTTTAAAACAGACCCTTGTTATCGTTTTAAACAGAGTCCAAATAAATTTAATCTTAAACTGCCATCAAATTTAGAAGATCGTTCAATGAGAGTTCTCTGGCGCTTTTTCAAGGGCAAGACACTCGGCAGAAAAAACCGAAGAGTTTAGGTCAATCGATTTACATGTACATATAAGCCTTTCATTCTGGGTAAAGGCACGCGCACACTACACCATTTGATGTTGAATTTTTTTTTATCCATCTGTGAAAATACATATATCGTTTATCATATTTATAACATTTGAACCGACCCAGTTAGCAATTTTCCGATAATATTGCTAGAATCTAGAGGTGGATTTTAGCATTCTAACAAGATTGAATTAATAAATTCTCGCTAGATTTCCATACGAATTTTCATACAAGGAACATGAATTCTACCGATAATATCGGTAGAACCGGACTATAAGCTTTAATAATTTTTTAAAATTGTCTGAAATAAGTTTATTGCACAATTATTACATGTATTTATATTTTCTAGTTTTAATTTAAGTGACATATTAACTAAAAAAGTGTTAATCGTATAATAGTATTTAATACAATTATATAAAAAATAGAAATAAAGTGATAAGTATTCAATCCCATGTAAAAAAAATTGACTAGACTACGCTTAAACAACAAATAATCAGTCAAGCATAGTCAATGTGCAGGAATGGACATGCATACTCTAAGCATAATCTACGCATAGCCTGAGAAATTTTAGGCTTTACGTACTTATGTATAAAGTATGCATAATAAATTTCACTTTTTTAATAAATCAACTTTATTATATAACAATTGAACCTTTTTAACGCTTTTTTACGTCCAGGCATTATTTTTCACTCGTGATCAGATATTATTTTTCACTCCGGTGTTGGTCATTTTTTTCTCCTCGGTCTTCCAGTCTCGAAAATTAAATTTTGAAACTTTTTTTGCGAGAAGGAGGTTAGGTTTCAATACATGTAAAATCCGCGAAGATCGCGTTCGCACTGTCACAATCCGACAAAAGAGACGTAAGAGTACAGCATCCTCAAGGTGAATCGACACCTATACCCCGAAAACTAAGAACCATCTTGACATTATCATCGGCAACCTGGTGATGATTTCGATCAAATATTGATACAGCAAAAGCAGCAGTGTAGATGTAATAATGTAAATAGTGCTGATGTAATAGTATAAATAGTGGAACTGGTGCTTATTCCATTGTTTTTAATCTACCCTGGATCCTGGAGTCGTACTAGGATCCAGATTATGCCCACCCCAATAATTTTTTAAAATTTTATTAAATAAATGTATTAAATTATTATTGCATTATTTATATTTTTTTTATTTTAATAAAAAATTAAGAATTAATTTAATTTGACATCGCAATGCATGCGCAAAGGCTCTGTTATATTCTATCGATATTTTTACTAGAATTCTTACTTACAGTTTTAGATCGATTCTATTTAGCAGATTTATGTGGAATCTAGACTTCTAATAGATAGAACAATATCGGAAACTTGCTACCAGGGGAGTTAGTTTACATTTTATTTAATTTATTCAAAATGCATTATGAATTATGAATGAATTATGAATAAATTATGAATTAGTAATAAGTATAGCTTTTAATTATTTAGGTAGAGTGATACACATTAGATTATTTTTGTAGTTCACCATCAGATTTGATGCAAATTTTATCCGTTATTTATGGTAATTGAAAAAAGAAAAAGCGACAAATAGCATTATGTTCACACTAATGACGGAGGGTGAATTTAAAAAGATAAATAATTCATAATTATCATCAAGCAATATTTTTTCACTTGCAAAAATTTGACGTTTAATGCATGACCTAGTAAAAAAAATTTGTTAAGATTTTTGAAGCTCTATATCGTAGTTATCAGTCTCTCTGTAAGATAATGAAAAATGAAAAATAGGCTATTTTACAAAAATAGAGACTACACAAGAGCAACACTTGTACGTGTTTGAAGTTTTTCAGCGAAAAATCTGGAAAAAATATATTTTGGCGACTATAGTATACACTTTATAAACAGCAAATTTCAAGAGAGGGATTCTCCAAGTAATTGACCCAATTCGGTTCCCATCCGTCCACTCCTCTAATAGAAAAATATTTTGCGAAAAGCTTGAAAAGCATCTTACAGCAGAATAAACAAATCCTGAAGTGAATTCCCCGCAGACAATTCGAGTTGATTTCAGCGATGACCGGCCATTAGTAAACATGGGAGAATTTTCATCCTCGGCTCTCGGGAGCAATATTTACGAGCCGCGGGAAAGCTCCGCGTCACGTGCGCCCAACTACGGTGGGGATATTAGTCGAGAAATCATCTTTTGCGGGGAATAATAAGAGCTATTCCCGGTGAAAATTGTCGAGGACGTGCAGGGTGCCGCGGCTTGGATAATGTATAGGTCGCGAGCGGGGGCATAATGTAAAACTACTGCAGCCCAAAGGACCAGTGCGAGAGAATAGAACGCGCCGTCCCCGAAAGAGCGAAGAGCAAACAGGAAAGACGGAAGGAAATCTCGGCTTAAATTATTGCGAGAACTTGCTTGCTCAAGGTCGATTTCTTTGCGAACCCGAGTGAATTATCATGCCGTAGCCGATTGGATAATGAAGCCTCCGACGAACGACGTCCGCTTCCGGACTTACGTGCGCGAACTAGCGAAATTTCGGACCAAGATCGGAGGGGAGATGCCGCAGTAGATGCGGGTACAAAAAAGCTGGATTAAACTACGAGATCCCCCAGGATATGGGATTCCTATTTCTCTCTCTCTCTCTCTCTCTCTCTCCGTATACGAATGCACGCGTCGGCGATATTGAAAACGATATATTCGTGGGGATCGTAAATTCGCCGCTGGCGCATTTATTAACGATAAATAAACGCTTACATTTAAATTCTGCTTTTCCAATCGTTAATATATATTTTGGAAGCTTGTAGCATTGTTTCGACCAACGAAAAAATAATATTATTTAACAAACAAATAAGTCGGAGGGGTCGAGGCAATGAGGGATCTCTTGTTTTCATTTATGACTTAATCTCTGATCTTTATTGTCTAATTTATATTATATAGAGTATCGATTCTAGCTTATTACAGTTCCAGAGAGTTTCAAAACAGCGGATTCGCGGGGGGTCTGTACGTTCGGGACAAGGGGGGTTCCGACCATCAGCCCTCTCGCAACGAATGGCCGACGTGACGTGCGTGAATCAATGGGTTTACTAATTGTACGGGCGTGACAATATTTTATTCACATTTTACTCGCGCGTTTCGCTGGGGTAGGCCGTATTCGGTGCCATTGGCACTTTATAAAAAGGCAACGATG
>JAWWEM010050730.1:0-10805 GCA_035582935.1 Ormyrus thymus
CTAGCCAAAACTAAACCAGAAATCGCATTTCTGGCTATTCATTAGTCAAAAACTACGTAAGATTTCTACCAGGGAAGGTCGTGATTTCAGAAATCTTCAGTTCAAAGGTTTTATATTTCTAATTGATTATAACTGAACTGAATTAATAAGTGTTTATAGTAGCGCAATTTTGACGTGTGGGAATTATCGCTAAATAGTTTTTCGTTTTAAGCAGATTTTTATCATTTAGTACGCGATAATGAAAGGAAAACAAAATTCTTTTAAAAATCGTAAACGGGATGCGGGACGAAGAAGGCTGCCGTGTTAACAAACTAAGTGCATCGATCGAATTGGTTCGCCAGGTAATTTCGCTTTTTGCTGAATTCAATGCGTGATAGAGAATGATTTATGAGGAATGTGCACGTTTGATCTTTGCTTTCGCATCCATGAAAAAAATCGTTAGTTGCCTACGGGTTGTGATTCATTGGCTTTCAGCGTCTTTTTTGAGCTTTTCGGCAAAGTTTCTTTGCTAAATAAACAGTCGAAACTTGAACAATAACGTACGTTATTATGAAAAATTGGAAATTTATTATATTTAAAAACGTAAACTGTGAAGCGTGGAATTTCATAAACATTCTTTTACTTTTACTCAGTTTTACATCCGACGAGGAAAAATATGTTTCTCTCCAAATTTTAGCTTTTAATTTTTAGCAATTTCAAAGCTGATGTTTTATTTATAAGTTTAATTGAACGCTGTACATTTTCGTATTTATTTCCAATTAAATTTAAAATTTATATTTTAAATGTTCTGGATTTTCAATTTATAACACAATATTCAACAGAAGCACAGCTAAAATAAAGTTCGATTGAAATCTTCAGTAAAAAGAATAAGTCAAGCCGGTCTGTAAGTCTATACCCAGAGCGTTTGAATGACGTGAACAGCGAAGAGGTAAAGTTAAATTGTGAAACGTCGACCTCACGAAATTTCGAAGTAAATTTGAATTACTACGGAATTATTGCCGAAAGGAAAAAGCAGAAGAAAGTGCAAGAGAGGGGTGAGAGCTGTGGGGAGGGAAGTTAGATGGTGAATATTTAGAATAAAAGGAGGTGTCTGAAGCAGCACTTTCAAAGGATAGACGAGGGCGTAGTGCGTAGATATAATAAGTGGATTTTTGCTCTTAATTGATACAAAGGAGATGAACGTTCTCGTTCATTTATCTTTTGACGCGTTTCATTCGACACGTTTCACCTCGATCAAAATGATGCTTTTTCAAGCCATTTTGACGTTCACACAACGGCGTGTATTTTTCAAGCGATAATTATATCCTCGTCGATTTAAACGTACGTCGTGGGATCGACGATACTCCCGGCTCAGAATTTTCGTCAGTGGCAACGAAAATCAACCGCTGTCAATGCCCGTGGCGTGTAGTGGCCAATTAAATCTGGCGCGCTCGAAATGCCCGAGTAATTTAGCGGGCCGCGAAAATAAGATATCGCGCGGCCGCGCGAAAAACGAAGCGTCCCTCTATTGTTTCCGTAACGATCGCGCGAGCGCCCGCCTGCTTTTCCACCATTTTCGCCCCGAGTTTTCCCACGGGCGTTTTAATTATATAGCGCGCTTTCGCACTGTAACGCGGCGCGGCTCTGTTGTGTTCTTCGTAATTTGTTTAAAACAAAAAAAAACGTTTAATGCCCCGAGGTATCCTGTACGCTTTCAGCTTGTCAGAGTTTGGAACTTCGCTGTGTCCGTTGCGAAGCCGTAACCTTGCGAGCTGAAAGTGTTCGATTATTCTAAAGAGTAAAAGTGATACAGAAATGTTATTTTATGCAAGAATTGCGTTCAAGGCCTTTATACTTATATTCATAATATATTCGTAAAATGATGTCCACTCATTTAAGCACCGTAAATAAATAATGATTTGTTATTTAAATATTGAAACAGTCATTATTTATCAGGACGTATGCATAAACTTCGTTCCGCAGACGCGACGCTCCTTCCAACCCACACTTCCGGGTAAACTCATATTTCAGACTCTCCTTCATAACGGGCCATCAAAAGCAGACGGGACAGTTGCAGAAAATGGAGTGGCGGTGCACACGAAAGAGCCGCCGAGGCTGAAACCCCCTGAAAAAATAAACCGGGGCGTGTCCGCAGGGCTCGGGAAGTGATTTTTTGTCATTAACGCAGCTTCGCGTCAGCCGAACGTCGCGTGATGGATGCGGCCGAAGGACTAGCAGTGCACGCGAGTCCAAAGGTGATCGATCGAATAGAATATTTTTGCCGACGCCGCGCGCCTAATGCACCGTCCGGAAGCTGTCTGGCGATTTATGGGATTTTCTCTCCCCCGCCGGAGCGCTGAAAAACGGCCTGCACGCGCGAGCATTGACGACCGGAGGCAGCCGGCAGTAGCTTTGACGTATTTACCGGTGTATTAGAGGATAAATTCGACCCGCAGATCGGATTATATATTTTCGGGATGATGCATCGGGCTGCGGAACTCGTTGGGGGGCAAGAGTGCGCGCAACAGTTAAGAGTGACGGACAGTTTTGTTTTTTTAGCCCTGGATTCGAAATAAACCATTGTTTATCATTTTTAACGTCGAGCTATTGTTCGTTCGATGCAGCTCGAATCTATTGCAAGCCTCCGCGGAAACGCTTTCACCGCAAATCCATGTCGTCATTATACATCATGCATATCCTTATAACAAATCACTCGGCAGACTCGATAGCCTCGGTGCCATTGAGTTGATCGAGCAGCGCACAAAGCTCGTCAGCCTACGCCGAGGCAGCCGGGAAAAAGTAGTCGCGGAGTTTGAATAATGGACCTACTTGGAGAAATAAAGTTGTTGAACTGAGGGGGGGGGGGGGCGCGAGAGAAACATAAAGCCCCAAAGAGCCGGGTGAATTTGGCGGGCACAAAGGAGCGGCGTGGCAGCCAAATGAAGGAGGGTAGAAAAGCAGACTGTAGCGAATACAAAGAATGCTCGCCGAGAGAGAAAGAGGAGGAAAGATTGCGCCAAGGACAAATAGAAAGTACGCCGCGAGTTGTTACAAAGCAATGCTAAACGACCGGAGCTCGTAAATTTTCGTTATCCGATTCTTAGGGCAGGACGTTAAAGGAGCTGCAAGATGTTGAAAAAGAGCTGCTTTAATATACTTGCTCCTGCAATTACTACTTGTATTGAGTATTAAGTAAGGGTCATTTTTTCAAACTGACTTTATTTTAGAAAGTAAAGTAGTCAAGAAATTGTATGTAATGAATATTTTATAAAGAACGTAAAGGGGTTTGAGAAATTTTTAGCTCAATTACCCGCTATATTTTATCCCTCAAGAAAGTTGGAAATCGTAAAGGTTAAAGTGGTTGGGGTTTTTTGCTTTTTTCTGTTTTTCAACGATTGCAAGCTCTTAAGTTTTGCTTTACGAGCATTTTTCGTTAACGAACGGAGAAATTGCGCTGATTCCCTTTCCTTTTGATCTGATTGCTACAAAGTAATAGATTTGCCAATTTGTTCATTCTTTAATAACGAAAATCAAAATCATCTTTTTTCAAGAAACTCAGGAGGATGATAAAACAAACGTTTTTCTAAGTAGAAGCTCCCTATTTGATTTCCCGTTAAGATCGCTCCTTCTTCTTTAAAGAATCGGCTACTCCAGGCTACTGTTTCAAGGAGAGCACTTTATCTTTCCTCCTCTTTCTCCGACTGCGATAGTCTGCGAGAGGAAGAGAGAGAGAGAGAGAGAGAGAGAGAGAGAGAGAGACAGAGAGAGCGCAAAAGATCGCAAAACGAATCGGGATAATGAATTCCGCGCTCCGAAATAGCGCCGGCAGATCGGACGATTATCGAGCGACCCAGTTTCTCGGCTGGTGCGGCGGCAGCAGCGCCCGGACCGAAAGCGAGAAGGAGAGACAACGGCGCGGCGGCGAATTTTCGTCGCCGCGGGGAAAAGGACACGCGCACGCTTGCGCGCCGAGCGTTGCGGATTTGAAGGCCGCGCAATGCAGAGCGCGCCGGGAAAGCTCCGGCCTCCCCCCGCCCGTTACGCAACTCCGCTCCGATCAGCTGATGGCCGCTATGCCGACTCTCTCCGTCGGGCCTCGGCGAGCGATTGTTTGCTCGCCACTTCGGAGAGTATCGCCTTCCGGAAGGAGGGGAGCTGCCCGCAGCTTTCCTCGCGCCGAAAGAAGCACTTTGTTCCCCGAAAAAAAGGCCAGCTCCGATCGAGTAACAGCCCCATCTGATAATGCAGCCGTAACGACTGGCTTATCTCACGCTAACAAACTTGGAAATATCAGCCGAAGCTTTTCGCGAAGCGAAACAGCCTCCCCCCGCGTGCACGAAAGCTGCTGAACGCAAAGAACTGCGCCGCGGCTCGCGTTAGACCGTTCCGTGCCAGCCGTCGTTACTTTTTACAGTGCGCAGATGCGCGGGGCCGAAGCTCGCATGATATTATGGACTGGCTCGCGGGGAGGCGCGGAAGAACTATGAGCTTTCTGGAGAAATTCTCGGCAGCCTTGCCGGCGCATTTGCTATCTTGGGGATTCTGTTGTATATATACGGGACTCGAAAGAAGAAGGCGAGAAAGCGCGCTGAAACGGACCGCGGGAATTTCTTTGGCGCGGAAGTGCGCGGGGAGAGGAGGATTTCCTCGCTGATTATTTGTTTGAGACTTTTTTTTATCTCCTTTTGTACTGATTTTCAAGAATATCTTGGGGTTTTGTCGAGGCATGAATAAGAAGTAATTGACAAATAAAATTTATAAAAGATATATTGGTATATTTTTACGTTGCTTTTCACTCAATAGGAAGAAATCTGTCGTATAAAAATATTTCTATGCCGAGTGAATTCTTTTTTACAAAATTTAAGTGGCTTTCCGAGATTTTGACGAATTTCAATTTCTGGCGTGCCGGACAACATCAGTGCGACGTCCAAGATGAAACGCCAATTGAATCCGGCTCGACAATTGCATTTCTAAACTCTCGGCCCGTCTTTCTGCCTAAATCAACAGCAAAAACAGAGGAGGGAAGAGGAAAACGTTCTAAAAGAGGAAACGGAACGGCGGCCGGGAGGAGGGGTGTGAGCGAAGAGCGGCTTCGCACGCCGTAAATGGAATTCCCGAAATACTTCCTCGGCGACGTCCCTTCCTGGCTAGCGACTCTCGGCGCTAGAAGAGTGAGCGGGCGAGAATGAGAGAGAGTGAGAGAGAGAGAGAGAGAGAGAGAGAGAGAGTACGTGCGCGCGATAACGATTTTGCATTGCGCGTTTGCGCCAACGGGGGAGAGAGTTGCCGCCGCCGCCGCCGCGCCAACCGACCTCGTCTGCGACGCTATCGGCGAAGCTTATATTTTTCTTCCCGCGCACGAAACCGTAGATTCTTGCTCCTCTCGCTGCTGCTTCTTGGGCGGGGGATGAGGCAAGGAGCTTTTCCGGCGCCCCCCTTTAAGCGCGCACAATTATGAGCTTTTCAGTTTTATGAGCGCGCGCTGTGCTAAGAGATCTTGATGCTGATATATGGAAGGGCGCGGGGGTTTACGTTTACGGCAAGATCGTCGAGGAGAATGACCTGGAATATATGCGATAAAACTTCGCCTTTTCGGACGGCTACTTGCACTTACTTGGCGTAAAGTGTTTTGTTAACGTAGTGTCGCTTAGCAATTTTTAAACTTCGGGCTTTTTTTCTACTAAAATTAGAAATGTTGGTGTGCTCACTTTTTTTTAAGAACTTTAAAAGATTTAAAAAATTGTTGAAAATAATGCGTGGTGACGTATATCAAAGTATTACGTAAATACTGTGTAGTTGCAGGAAATGTGGAATTTCATTAACGGTTCGTACATGAGCGCAATTCATCGTAAGAATTTATTGCTCAACAGGATCTCGACCTCATTAAACATAATTCTGGTTTGTATATATGTATCGAACGTTGTCAAGCCGCGTGTTAGAAAACAATATTAGTTATTTAAGAAAAGAATAAAACTACGAGCCGAATATAAGAATCTTGAAATTAGTCTTTAATCAAGCGAATTAATTAATGCGCGAATAGCAGCAGGTATAGTAAATCACGTTCCAGGCACTTTAAGTAAAAGAGTTTACTATCTCATAATATAATTTATATTACAAAGTTTAAAGTAGCAAGTAACCATTTTAAAACTTAATTGCTGTAGAAGCATTAAAGTACGCGAAAACTTAATTGTAAACTGTTTTAATTAAGTATACAGCTTTCTGCGTAGAATTGCAGAAATAAAGTTTCATCAGACTATTTTGTTTTAGAGTAATGGCATTTGGTTTATTTAGATTAATTTATACATTTCAAATAATAATGGTTTCAAGAAATAATAATGGTTTGATAAAATTAATTAAAATGAAAAAAAAGAATCATTCTTCTTTGCTTTCGGTTTGGTTATGCCATTTTATAAATTATTATCTTTTATTCACTGGCCAAAAACGGATCAGTAATTTAGATTGTTAACTACACCTTCATAGGGTACTACACCTTCATAATTTAATGGAGTATTAAATCATTATAAGTATCTCCCTCCCGGAAAATTGGATTAATTAGTTACTTTTTTTTCAATTATTTTTTTAGTTTTTTCAATTTTAAAAATATTAATTAAAAAAAATTGCTTACATACAACTCGCTAGACAAAAATAACATAAAATATACACATTTTAAGCACGGAGATCCATCAATACGTCAAACTTGTCTAGATAATCTGGTTAATTTACCTCGTCGCTTAACACGTAGAGCCCGCGAAGCTCGTCTTTATGTCACCGAACGTACTCTACACAAAAAAAACTCTACACGCCTTGGTTTATATATCTGTATGTACGAAAAGACAAAGGCGTGTAGAGGTCTTTTGTGCGGAGTATGTTCGGTGCCTTTCTCGTCTATCCTTCTCTCTTTGCTGATGGGAGGGAACCTTTTGAAACGGATAAGTAATAGCAGCGCGACGGGCGTTGTATTTTTTGCTTCGAAATTTCCGGTGGATATTAGATTCGTAAAATCCCGGCTATTTTTTCCTTTAATATTTGGATCACGAGGGAGAAATGTATATATTCCACATTTATGAGGTATATGCGAATGAAAATCTGTTTGATTTAAAAAATCAAATTAATGAATTTCTGATGCATGCTTTTTCGAGGGGCATTTTTCGTTTCGAAAACTTAAATTCTGTTGTCAAATTATGCTATAAAATCAATTAATACAGTTCAGAAGTAAATTTCTTTTATTTTAGAGTTCCATGTGCATTTCCGATTGTTATCTACGTCGTTAACGTGATTGCTTGTAAGGCCTGCACGGTTTAATCAATTCTTGTAATTACTCTGGTTGAATGTGCTACTGATGATTATGTATCGACGGTGTACTTCATTTCTGTGCAATGCTAATGATATTTATTGTGACAAAATTTTATTTGAAACGATCAGAAAGGAATGTTTCAGATTATGGTTTTGGCGATTTTTTTGATTAAAAAATATTTTTTAATTAATTTAGACAGTAAGTAGCTAAAAAGAATGTTTTAAAAGTACGTCATTGTACGCATGTATAATGCGATATCATTATGGATTAATGCAAACCAGTTTATCTGGACATCCAGGCAAGAGATTATGGAATCACTGCGGCCTGTGTACATAGGATATTAAACTTGCAAATTACAAGTCTGGCCTTGTTTCCCTTCGTTTTTGAAAAATTTTTCAAACGATGTTTTAAGCATGCTTCACTTCTACTCTTCCTCTATTCATAACGCTTTATGTACAGGATCAAAGATAAACGTAATTTCTTTTTAAGTAAAACCGTTCTTCCCTCCTAATTAGTTTTTTAATAAAGGTGTTACTTTAATGTTTTCATGCTTGGATAAAGGGAAGCCTCTACTTATTTAAGCTGGTTTAAAATTTTCATTTGTTTACCCGCAGGTTTTTAAATTGCTTAATTATTTTTAAGGATTAACGACCCAATTCTTTAAGTTGCAATTAATTTGTTTTTTACTATTTTAATGCTACAAAGTAGATTGCTTTCTTTGTAGCATGTTCATTAGGATTGTCATAAAATTTTAAGGGCACTTTGCAGAAGCTGCACGAAAGAGAAACAAGAATTTCGTAAAATTTTCTTTTCAATTTACCAAGCAAGAATCGTATCTTTGATCTTTCGATTTTCGAAATGTACAAGAGTCCCACACAAAGATTCAGCGAGCAATCGAGCCCCCTCGTTCGTCTTTCGCGAATAATATCTCGCCCAGGTTTTCAGAGAGCCACACGTTCGGGAACGCGGCGACGATACATATCCCAAGAGCCTCGGCGCTCTCCGGGAGGGAAGACGAAGCGACGATGAAACTCTAATTACTTTGAGGCTGCACTCGTGCAAAGCTCGATAAGAGGCCGCGCCAATTTTCGCCGAAATTTCGCCGCCGGAGCTTTTCCTCGGGCTATACCCTCTTTCCTTTGAGAATATATGGAGGATGTTTTCGTAGGAGTCAGCCTTTTTCATTCGGCGTTCTTTCTTATACGATCGCGATCCCTGCTGCAGGAGGTTTCCTCGGTTTTCGAGAGACCGTATTTTTATTGAATTTTTAGTTTTAGGCGTGACTTTTATTAATTGACAGGTGAGGGATTGCAAGCAAAATTAATATTTTGCTCTGTATTGTACTTTGAATTACTGGTTAAAACGTAGAAAAGAACTTGACGGCACGGTAATAATGTATAATCGCAGAATCATTCTTCTCTTAGGTTAAAATATGACCAATCTTTTGCTTTACCCCGCTTTTTCTCGAGTTGACAATGACATTTGAGTTCTTCATCGCAGAACTATTAGAGCAAAATTAAACGACCATTTAAAGTTAGCTATTGTATACCCTTAGATCAATATCTATTATTTTAAATTTCTTTTCAGAATGAATTAAGAAAGGGAAGAAAAAGTATTTTCTATAACCCTGAAGAAATTCGAGTAATCACCAAGAGTTTTCCATTAGCGACACAAAAGAGTTGAAGTGAAAGCTGTTGATACGAGAGACGTATAGTAGTAATGCGAATCTGATATTATTCCCTGAACGCGTTTCAGTGACCGACAAGTTGAATCGAGTTACATTCGTCAGTTTCACGTTCAAATGTGTGGATAATGGGTCATGCGGTTCTTCAACTGTCTTCACAAATTAGCCATTCAGGTTAAATTTTATCAGAACGAGTCTTCTGGCAAATTATTCGGTCTTCTTAGAAATCTCCGTTTTTTAATTAAAACTATTAGATTACGTTAATTTGAAAGTTTGAATGTTTATTTGAAAAGGCTGATCTTATATTTCAAAGTTAATTGTATCTTTGAAGGTATGGTTTTGCTTTCAGTAAATATTGCATGTGCTATTCATTTATTAAAAGGAGTTCGCTTCTTTCGATTGTATCATAAACATTTATAAACGCATCTTCGTTGAATATAAAATACTGTTCCAATGAAAATATAAAAGTACAAAGTATGATTTTCTTTAGTATATTATATATGCATGCAAAGAACGATTGAATATCTTATAATAGAATACGTGCAGCTGAATTATACAATTTAAGAAAGAATTTTTATTATTATTTTAGAATACAGTTTATTCATAATAGTGTGACTACAACTTACAAATATTGGAAGGCGTAATCTATTTTTAAAAGACGATGACCATAAATACTAATGGAAATGCAGGGTATGAAAACTGCAATTTAATTCAATGCTCTCTCATCTGAATGAGAAAATCTAACTAAAAATCATGAATTTAAAATACAATATTACGATTAAAAAGGAATGCTGTAAAGTATAGAGTGTCAAGTTCGTAATAGCGCAGAATTCTACCCGTTCTTTTCAGGTTTTTAATTTCTCAAAGTTTTCTCACACGACTTCCCGAGGAACTGCATAATACGTTTGCCATCCTCTCAAAGTGCGACCACTTCGAAATTCCGATCGCCGGTCAGTGGTCAGGGCAGGAGATTGAGCAGCGAGGCAGCGCCTGGAACTTTAAGATCCTAACTATCAAAGTCGATCCAGCGGTATCGTTGGGGGTCGGGCCAAAGACGATATTTTCCGGGGCGCTGCTCGGGTTAATTAAACGAGCGATTGGCGCAGGCGCGCGATGTTTAGGCGAGCGCGAGGCCCCCCCCCCCCCCGTCCTGTTAATTAAAAGGAAGCGCGATTTTGCGCGAGCGGCCGCGAAAACTTGGATTATATACACGTAAGAGAGCAGCTCGCGAGAACGGCGCAAGCGCTTAATGAGGCTCCGAGCCGCCACTGGGCGACGCGAGGTTCGGCGCGCAGGTTTCTACGAGTGGAAGAGGGCCTGGGAATGGAAGTGCCACGGGGTGCAAGCTCGATGATTGGGAGGAGCGAGCCTGCGAATTTTCGTCGCTAATTGGGCGTTGGTTTTCCTCTGCTTTTCAATTCGATGTCTAATTTCGAGCCTGAGTTCCCTCGTCTATTGTTGAGTAAATCGGTTTATCAATAATTGTCACTTTTCGCAGCATTTCGTTTTCGTCCGCGCACCGACGGATTAAAAAAATTTCTTTTTTTAATGAGGACTTTGCTGCGGAAAAAGAACAAAGAAGAGATTCTGCACGGAAGCTAAGCTTTAGCTTGAGAACAATAAAGCACGTATTGTATGAATTGAATCAACGAATTGGAAAAGTATCGTGTGTCGCTAATGAATACAATCTTTCAGCGACTGCATGTCTGCAGTTTTTATTTGTTACCTGAATAGGCAGCAAAAACGAAGCAAAAAAAACTCGGAATTAATGATTAAGGTGGTTGTATGGTTTTTTGATTGTTCTAAGACTCACTTAAAACTAGTTCAGATCATAAATTAAGACATGCC
>JAWWEM010050731.1:0-10802 GCA_035582935.1 Ormyrus thymus
AGAAACTGGAGTTATATATATTTATATATATATATATATGCGCGGTGCGGGTTTTGACGCCATATTTTTGTTACATCGTTTGTTTACATCCGTGACGTGAAGACACAGTGCTGTATATCTATATATACAAATGTTCTATATCTGCCCATAGAACTACCTGAATTTATAGTATAAAGACTCAAATAGTATATACATATATATATATATGCGCGGTGCGGGTTTTGAGTTTATAGTATAAAGACGGGTTTTGTATTTATAGTATAAAGACTCAAATAGTATAATTGTTTTTATTTCATTCTAATCAGGAGCCACACAAAAATTTCTCTTAGTTGATTACTATTTAATTTACTTATTTTGAATTTGATTATTAATGCTCAAATCAATAGTTTTTTTTAAATATTAATTATGTGTTCTTTCATTATCATTATGCAAAGTCAATCATTGTTATAAAAATCCCACGTGAGATTTTTTCGCTTTTCGAGTATTTATCGAACTCGAATCAAGGATATAAAATTATCGCTTGATTTTATCGAATTAGGAAAAAAAAATTGAATAACGGATAGCAATGAGCAAATGTCGGCGAATTAACTAGTACAAATTTAAGGTAGCAACTTTTTCCCATAAATCGATAGGATAAATTTGTAGCATAGTTCAGAAAAGTTTTAGTAAGTCAAATCAAAAGCTCTTAACCAAAAAATGTCACGCTTTTGTAACCAATCAATATTTGTAGCAGTAAAATCTGTACGGTTGGATTTTCATGGATTTTCAAAGGATTCCATTAAAATCCAGCTGGGATTTCTATGTGAAAATTAGCTTAGATATCAGAAGAAAATCCAAGTAATAGCCAACAAAATACAACGTAAAACCATTCGGAATTCAACTGCATTTCATATACATAGTAAAAAAAATTTTCTGAAAATTACGACTCTGAAAATGGTAAACCACAATAACCTAACTGAATGTAGTTACTTTACAACAAAATGTAAATTTATAACAGAATTGTAAATTTACACTTCGAACGGTAATTCTTCGAGATCTCGATAGTCGAAGCTTAAAATTACAATTGCACTGGTAAAATGGTCATCATTAAGGCGAATTTGCAACTGCGGTAGTAAATTTACAAATGAATATTTTTTTTTTAAATCTATAATAATTATTGTTATTTAAAATACTTAGAATAAATAAGTATTAATAAATAAATTATGATAATTAAATGAATAAAACGAGTTTATTTAAGATATTTTTTTATACAAAAATACAAATATTTTATATAATAAATTATATATCTCATATATATTTACACTAATTATGACTTAGGAGATGACGGTCTAATAATTACTAATTAAATGTAAGTTAAATTGCAAGTAAAAACACATAAACTTAAATTACAAGTAAAAAAGTCTTCAGTCAAATGAGAAAAACTAAACAATTTCTCTATAATTAACTACTTGCAACTTTCGGAAGAAAGTGTTTAATTTTTCCGTTATTGTCCGAGATCGACTTCTTGTATTGTCACTAAAGACATTCATAAATCGTATTTGACTAAATTCTAGCAAACAAGGTACAAGTTTAGGCCACGAACGGTTGAAGGCGTAATATGATGATAGAAGCATAAGGAAAGCATCCAAAAAATGTTGAAATTTAACCTAATTTACTGTCAATGAACAAAAAAAGCGTTCAGTTTCTTCTGCAGCATCATTTTGTTGTGATTCTAAAAAAATAATGGAAATTGAATACATTAATTAACAAAATAAATATATATGTAGATAATAATCACCGGCAATAATAATGGTTGGATATGCTTCCTGTAAAAGTACCAGTTCGAGATCTGTATTTATTTAAAAAATATTTATGTATTAAATTATTTTGAACATTAAAATATACAAAATTGAACTTTGAAAATAATTTACTTACAGTTATTGTTAAAAATAAATTTTGATAATTTTTTTGAAAGTGTTGAAAGATGACTTTAATTGCCGCAAAAATTTTGTCTTCGTCAGTCATTTGAATGCCCATACGTTATTATAATAGGTACATTTTCAACAATCCGCTGCTTCATTGCTTCAGGATGACATTTTGTTAAAAGAATAAAATGCTGTGCGATATAATACTCGTGAAGCAAACACGGCCAATTAATTTTAATATCAGCTATTGTTGGGACTTCATTAATATTATTTAAATAAATTCTTTGCGTGGGAAAGGAATCCGTCATCAATTTTAATATTATATTGCGATTCTCTTCTTGATTCAAATCAAATTCTTGAAAATTTAATAATGTCTGATTGCATTCTTCATCTATATCAAGAGTTACATTTTTATCATAATTTATAGGCTGCTGATTTGGACATCCCACTTGTAAAAGATTAACAAATATTCAGTCTTTTATGCTAATATTTAATATTTTACTTAAATTATTAGGCTTTTGAAAAGGCTTATTTAAGTAATTATTGCGTTCTTTCATTTTAGATATAATAGTTGCCGTCCCACTTATCGGAATCCTGCAACTTATTACCTTCATCTCATTAATAATACTCTGTACTACTTTTGTTTTTGTGCGAAATAATTTGGATCCGTTTTTTAATTTTAATAATGTATTCTTATCAAATTTATTCCAAGATATTTGAATTGTCAAAATCACTTTCAAGTACTTCCGAATCAGCATAATTTACGTAGCACTGTTGTCAATTTCTGTAGGAACTTCTTGTACCTCGTTTGTTCCTGTTCGAATGTCTGAATCTGATACAATATTCGAATATTTTCTTTTCTTTGGCGGATTTGGTTCATTTTCAGTAGAATTGACAGTTAAATTACTAATATTGAATGCTGCGGAATTGCTATTAAGATTTGCATTTTCTAACCCACGATCTTCCATCCACCTTTCACTTTCTTCCAAATTCATTAAAAAAAAATCTTGTGCAATTAGTAATGTGACATCATCTTCAATTAAAATACCATCCTTTTCAGTTACTATCGTTGTGCCTTTTATTTGTAAAATCTTACTAGCTGAATCTAATAATTTAGCAATAATGTTTGTTTCTTTATCATCTATAATAATTTGAATTTTCTTAGTTCTACGCGAACTGCATGCTTTAAATTTGTAAGGCATCTAAAACAGAAAGCATTTTTGACGTTAAAAATAAATTCAAAACAATAAGAATATTTTGCGAAATTAACCCAAATATTTTTGGTTATTTTTATTATTTTGTATTTAATTGTATCCGATTTTAAAAATACAAAATAGAAAAAAGTTTTCATTAAAAATTTATTATACTCACAAAATTATAAGGCGTCAGCTCGGTAAGGTGCATATTTCGAAATAAAAACTGCGGCAGATTTTATTTGGGATTCGAAAAATGGATAGTATAAAAGTAAATTTTTATAAGGAAAAACACAATAATTTGTATGAAAACTTTCGCTCTCTATATATAATTAGCGCGTTCATAAATACCAAGTTCTGAAAAATATATTATTTCATCTTCATCTCCAAGAAAATAAACATTGTCACTATTATCAATGACAATTGTTTTTATGTGACAAATCAATAAATTTCCATATTTATTTCGAGCAATGCAAATTTTCATACCATAAAAATAATTAATACCACGAAAGATTATTTTTGAACAAACATATTTGATGGAGCTTATTTTTTCTCTAAAATATTCATTATTATTTTTTTGGATCACAATTATCTGAAATGTACTCTGTACCATTTTCAATATGAATTAAAGATATGAATTGATTTTGATTACAACTTTGCAAAAGTTCATGTTTTTCTGCAAGAGTCTGAGTTACATTTTTAAAATTTTGTACATGTTTAGCAATAGTTTTAAAGTATTTATGTTTAGATTCAAATCTTAATGTCCACAAATGTTCTAGAGGTCCAAATATTTTTATTAATTCAACGTAGTACGAGAGAAAATGATGTTTAGGTCTTAATTTTATTTTTGGAAAACACTGAATTCTTCCTCACCTTCGGCTCGGGTGTGAATTTGCACGAGCTATGAGTTTGCCAATTCTTTCCCTCCCTAGGGGTGTAATATACTAATTAGGAACACAAAGACAAGCATTCTTGAAAAGAGTTCTTAAGAAAATCATCTAAATAAAGTCTCTAATGTTTATAATAGAAAAATATTGTTTTATTTTTACAAAAAGTGACAATATATTAAAAGTTTTTGTTGCTTTTTCAGAGCCGAATTTTGTTGGATCCTTTGATATCGGCGAGAACGTGTTCTTTTTTTTCCGAGAAACAGCTGTTGAGTACATAAACTGCGGAAAAAGTGTGTACTCACGTGTAGCTAGAGTCTGCAAGAAAGACACGGGTGGAAAAAATATCCTTTCACAAAACTGGGCAACCTATCTGAAAGCGAGGTTGAATTGCTCAATACCAGGAGAATTTCCATTCTATTTTAATGAAATACGTAAGTAAGATTGACACGATAGAGTTTCGCCAATAAAGATAATTAAAAAAACTAAATGATTTTTTGTAGAAAGTATATATAAAGTACCAGGCGACAACACGCACTTTTATGGCACATTTACAACTTCGACAAATGGATTGATGGGTTCAGCTATTTGCTCTTTTCACATTGACGCTATTCAGGAAGCCTTCCGTGGCAAATTCAAGGAACAAGCGACAAGCAGTAGTGCTTGGTTACCAGTACTAACGAACAAAGTGCCCGAGCCGAGACCTGGCCAGTGCGTTAACGATACAGAAACATTACCGGATACAGTACTCAATTTTATTAGGTCACACCCGCTAATGGACTCAGCAATATCGCATGAGAACGAGAAGCCTGTGTTTTACAAGCGCGACGTTATGCTTACGAGACTGGTCGTTGATAAGCTGCGAATTGACTTCGGTGGCATTGATCTGGACTATACGGTCTACTATGCCGGCTCAAGTGAGTTTTCTGAACGATTGAGATAGAACTTACCTAACATTATATTTTTTTCTTTTCTTTACCATTTCCATACCTCTGCAGGCGACGGACGAGTTCACAAAGTTGTACAGTGGATTAACAACGACGGAGAATCGCAATCAATTTTATTAGATGTATTTGACGTAACACCCAAAGAAGCCATCCAGGCCATGGAAATATCAAGAGAGCATAAAGCGCTTTATGTTGCTTCTGATCACAGAATCAAGCAAATTGATTTAGTTATGTGCTCTCGACGGTATGATAACTGTCTGAGATGTGTTCATGATCCTTATTGTGGATGGGACAAGGACTCAAACTCTTGCAAACCCTACGCTCCTGGGTAAGTCAAAATATTCAATACTTGTCTCATACCAACTGTAATCTTATTGTTTGTTTCTTTTTAGTTTGTTGCAGGATGTATCTAACAGCACAGCAGATGTTTGTGACAGTAGCGTCGGGAAACGTAAACTAGTAGTAACATGGGGTCAGTCCGTACATCTTGGCTGTTTTGTCAAGATGCCCGCAGTACTGGCAAATCAGGAGGTCCGTTGGTATCACTACAGTAAAGAAAAGGGACGCTATCAAATCGCTTACAAGTACGGTCTCGCTGCTGATAAATTTATTGAAACCTCAGAGAAAGGGCTCGTGATCGTTGGCATCAACGAGCAGGATGCCGGCAGATACGACTGCTGGTTGGGTGGGTCTCTACTCTGTTCTTATAATATCACCGTCGACGCACATCGCTGTTCGGCTCCAGCCAAGTCTAATGATTACCAGAAGATATACTCAGATTGGTGCCACGAGTTCGAGAAGTACAAATCTGCGATGAAGAGCTGGGAGAGAAAACAAGCAGTAAATATTTTAAAATTCTATCTTCCTAAATAATCTTCTGCAAATTTTCTTTTAAAAATTGCTTTTCATTTTTTGCAGCAATGTACATCGAAACAAAATGACAGTAATCAAAATCTCCACACAAATGAAGTCTATGGCACTCCTTTAGTCTGATGGAAACGCTCGCTGGCACCCTCGCCAAGCCAGCAAGGTGATACCGAAATGATTTTCATAAGCGTTTTGCCTCACAACTGCGCGAACAATTCGGTAGATCGAATACCCTTTGCTCTTGCGATCCTGCTGTTGTGTTACTACATTTAGTGCGCTGTGCAACTAATCTTCTGCTAAATAAAGATAAACATACTTTTTTAAAAAAATCAGACTGAAATTGAAGGAGTCGTGCAGTTATAAGCGTTCGCTTACTTTAACTCCTACTTTTGTTTCTACGAAAATGAGCGAAGCCAGCGGATTGCGTTAAAATTGCTTTTAAAAAGACTTAAAGTGGAAACAAAATAGCTGCGAGCGATGCTGAATGCCAAAATAAGTGTTCTTAAGGCGGACAGATAGACCCTAAGCGAAAACGTCCAATTGTCAACTGGAGTGGATTCTCTGCTTATAATAGAGAAAAATGGTACAAGTGAGCGAGCGAGCGAACGAGAGAGAGAAAGAGAGAGAGAGAGAGAGAGAGAGAGAGAGAGAGAGAGAGAGAGAGAGATGTGTACATTTTACTAATTGTAAGCATAGAAGCATTTTGTAAAAAAGACTATAAGAACCCTTTTGCGTAATGTATTCAGCGTTTTCTTAGACCTGTGATATAACGAGGAAGGACAGTTATGATATTTAATAATAGAAGAATTTTTAAATAAAAAAACAAGTAATAATAAACACTCGGCTACATACAATCATGATAAAGCGCAATCTTTGAGATGGGCATGGAATGCGAGAGCACTTTATTAATGTAATAAGCATACGTTACGGTGCAAATGTCTAGGTTGTAAGGGGGAAAAAAAACGTATATGCGAATTGTCCTCATCACAGTGGTTACTTACTGAGATTATTTTTATTGATAACTAATAGTAGATTCTTGACATCTTTCATTCATTCATAAGTAATAGTTTTACAATTGACTTCATATATGCAATAGTTTATGGTTTATTATTGCTTATACCGTACGATCTGTAATAATCATTTTTATACACTTTTTTCGACAAGCTTGGACTACTTTCAAGAATTTTGTATTCTTTGCATACGTTTACTCGAACTCTATCTTTATATAAAGTGTTAAAAAATCGTCATACTATGTAAGTATCACTTGGTAGAGTGACAGGTTGAGACCTAATTACCGGACCAGAAAATTTCGGTCAAACCTTCTTCATAAAATTTTCCTTTTATTCAATGATACCCAGATAATATGATGATTTTGTAACATCGTGTATTTTGTATGTTCAGCTTCAACAATGAGACTGTCCAGGGTATTGATACATATTGTATGTTAATAAAAATTATTCCGCTTTTTCCATTCTCCACTGAACAGTTCATCGATAGGCTCTTAATGTGCTCTTAAATATGACACTCCAGTGGAAACATAAATTTATAACTGTTTTTCTTATCCACTGAAATATTTTAACTTGATCGAGTTGCCAAATTTATCGAAGTGCGAAGAAACAAGGAAACTCGCTAATGAAAATTTCAAACTGACTCGACGGTTTAGCAGGAAAAAGTATCGTTGTCTTTCTAATTAGAATTTATTTAGGCTCATATCGCCTGGAAAATCTATGCAACGAATGCCTCGCTAGATCGCAGTCACATGAAAGGTGCTACAAATCTTTTAAATCATCAATTTCTATGTAGATTTCATTTGTCTTTTCTATATACATGATGTTAAGTAACCTCTACATTATTACATAGCTTCTGCCGATTCTTTAAGTCATCATTCTTTAATACAACTATGATGGTATTTCTATGTAATCAGTAAACTGCACAATGAATTTCAGTTCCCTGCTTTAGTTTTTAACTTTTTTGTTAGAACTGTACATCTGTTTAAATTTATTGCAAAGTTTTCATTCACACAAATAATTATTATAATAATTATAATCATTAAAATTTTGCATTCTTTTACCGAAGTTATTTTATTACTATTATATTTACTATTAAAGGCTAATACTATTTTAAAACATTTTCTTGTAAATAAGAGTAAGCAATTTGCGTGTATTAAAAGCAATCATTTATCTGAAATGAAATATTAATATGACGGTTGAAAAGGTGTATAACTAAGCGTTTTAAGATATTTTTTCATGTTTTTAATAGTGATTTTTAAATCATCCTACATATTACTGTCATTTTTTTATTTTTTATCTCAAAGCATTCTGTATTATTATTGTTGATACATATGTATCATTATGTTAAAAATAAATGGAATAATCACGTTATATAATCTAATGCAAAGTCCTTTTCTCTTGTAAAAATTCACTGGTGGAAAAATTGACTACTAAAGACAGTTTCCATCGATTGCTATGTTCTCGTGACCAAGGATTCTGCTAATCTGTGCTATAAGTAATACATTAAGTATAAAAATAAAACTATACTTAGAGAGCTCATGGGGTCTTTCGATGTGCGGATCTATGTTCCCTAATAAGAAGAAATGCTACTATTATATTCCAGACCTTACCCATTATTTAATATATATAATGTATATAGAAAATAATATTTGGTTAATGAAGGAGTGTCCGAGAACTTTTTATGCATGCGATTGTGTACACATGCATCTTTCTTAAAAAGTCAAGGGTAATAAAGCATGTCCAAGTACGTCAAACAAAAGTTTTTATAGTTCATGAAAATGCTGGAGGAATGGAATTCTTAATTCCTGTACAAAGTCATATTCCGCGAAATCAATATATAAATATATAAATAAGTCCATTTAGAGAATAGAAAATACAAGATGACCACGACAATTTAATTTTATACCTCGTCATCAAAGTAGTAGTACTGCGCAACATAAGTAAACAATGATCATAGGAAAAAATAAATAGATGGTAAAATAAAGTATGTTAATTTAAAAAGAGTTCGAACAAAAAGTTGCGTGAGCGTTCCATAAAATAGGGTTAATGAAAAATGATTTCACTAGGCTAAAAGTTTTTAATCGAAAAGTTTAATCCTCAAATATGTACTTATAACGAGCTTCAGCAATTATTGAATAGTTCTAAGGGACAAATATAGCAAAAATAAGGTCGTGATTTTTAGAAAAGTAAAAGTAACAGTCATAACACTACTAATTCTACAGAATCCTACGAAAATGTTTTATTAAGGTGGATTCATCGGAGCGGACTGTATCTTGTTATGAAACGAAACTTTTATTGTAATAAATATTAATAAAGTTTTCATAAAAAATATTTGGGCTTTCATTTTTTTTATGCAAAAAAAGAAGAAATTTCATCTTTGACGAAAAAATGCCCTCAATTGAGTTTTCACGCTAAGTGTACGAAGGAGTTACAATTATTATAATAGTTTGTTTTTGTGATTAATTTATTTTCACTTTCATCGTTGATTCCTCAAATTCTTGTTATTATTTGAAAGCTTAGCAAATTTTTGCTTAAATCTATAACTCTAAGTCGATGTATCCACCTTAAGTCAACGCAAACGAAAAAGCTTAATGTAAATGAGCAAATGCGATAAATAGTTAGAGTACAGAAATTGTGAAGGTGGGCGGTCGAACATAAGGCATAAGAAAGCAATCGAAGTGTATATGAAAGATTGTAAGGCATATAAAGTTGCCCCACTGATGAGCGGAAAAAAGATAATGAACAAGAAAGAAAATATGAATGTATGCGGTTCTATTATTATGTAGATGAATTAAGACACATATGGTCTGCAGTGTAGAGCAGAATGTGCACACTTTGTGGCAAACAGCGATTTAAAGAGTATTTCTGCTTAACTAAATCCATACCTTTTAATTTCATGAGTTTTCATATTGTCTCTCTTGTAAGAACACAAAGTCTGCATTATTAGTTCTGCTGAAAGTCGGTGTGATTACACAAAGCAATCTAAAATGATTCATAAAATCGTTAAAGTAATATTTATATTATATCAAAGTACTTGCATACGCTTCTTTTGATGCGGTTGACGTGACGAAATCCCATGCCAAAAGAAAAATCAACTTATGCTATTCATTCGCTTTCGTACAGTATAAGAGAAGTTATCATTACACGATGATTAGATTTAAATAACGCGCACAAAGCAATTCAAACGTGATTTTCATCTCGTTAAACTTTTAATATTTTCTGAATAGAATAAACTGATATGTAAGCAAGAGGCGTATTTATATTTGAAGCACTATCCATTTATTTCAAACATTCACTTTATCCCCGCACACAAATCAAACAAATGGGCAATATATTGGAAAATGCTATTAGCAATATATGCGAAAGACATTGGTAAAGCCTAAAAACTCAATCGGTAATAGCTTGGCAATGTATTGTTAACGCGCACTATCCAATATATCTCCAACACTATTTAATTTATGCTAAATAATTCTCTTGAGAATACTATAGCTGCAATAGAAAAATAAATACTATTATATTTTTTCTCGTGTTAGCAGTAATTCATATAACCTAAAAACTTTTATTTAAAGATTTTTTTTATTCATAAGTGAAAAAAGAATAAAAAAAAAATTTTCCCGAACCTGGATTCGAACCCACCCGAGTAGAAATAGTTGCAAGGCAAACGCGTGGGCCGGACGAGGCAGCCGTAGGTGCTCATCGGGCCCTCTCGCGGCAGCTTTGCGCGGCCCTTGCAAGGCATGTAGAACTTTTCTGGCCCGCCCCGGCTGTGGCGAGCCGTAGTTTAGATTGTCAGAAGTAGAACAGGAACTATGATAGGTTACGGAAGGTTTGGTAAGAATTTTCGAAGATTATAGACCACTATAGACTTGAGGTGATTATCTCCAAGTACCACGTCGCCGATAATGACGTCCAGGTGATCCGCTCCGTAGCTTTCGGAGACTATTTGTCGAATAAACTTAAGGTGGTTATCTCCAAGAACCAGGTCGCTGATGAT
>JAWWEM010050732.1:0-10801 GCA_035582935.1 Ormyrus thymus
AAACTATTATTAATTTAAATTTCTATTTTAGAGGTCATTTAAAACCATGACAACGATGGGTATAGAACCCCCTTAAGCGTATGTCAATTGGATTGCGCACTTGCATTAATCCCTCGAAAGTTGCTTGATGGATCACGATGGACGAAGGCTTCTCAAACTTTCTTCTTTTAGACAGGGATTCGGCAGCTTCGGCCGGTGGCGCCTTAGCTCTCTCGTCCTGTTGCTACTGCTTTACGCTGTAGGTCGACGATGAGATGAGATCCTCTGATCTTTCTTCGATAGAAATCGCTCGTGCAGAGTATGCAGTAGTAAAGTGAAGGTTGTGGCTTGGTGCAAAAATTCTTGAAGCCTTTTCGTGGTCTTGATAATATGAGTACGAATTTTGCAAGTATGCTTTCATAATATCCATTTGTGAGGTGATCTTCACAATTCTTAGTGTCAAAACTCACATGTTTCACGCCTGCCCCGCAGAGCTTAACCACAGCTTTGTTCGATTTACTGTTGTATTCCATACCAACAAGTATTTTCTTGCTATCTGATATGTTGATCGCGTACATAGTGGCAATTAGCAAGTTTGGCAGTGAGGTGAATTCATTTTTATTATAGCGCAGTGTATTCGTTTCGTTTTCCATTTTAAAATTATTGTTAATACTGCTGCGGCAAGTAGTACGGTTTGGAGCTTGGATTTCGACTGAGTGTGCAGACTGAATCGAAATTCCTTTTATCCAGTTTGAGAACGTGTTCAAAACCCGTAGGGGGGGAGGTATAGTTTCAAAGTAATAAAAAGTTTTCTCAAAGCAATGAATAGAGGTTTCGGTTGTTATAAGCTGATGTTTAAAGCCATTCAATACCCTCATAAATTCGGCTGTTTAATGAATGCGTTTTCGTAGAACTCAACCTTATACTTTCGAGTGTTTCAAGAAGGTGTTTATTGAATTATTATTGTGTATGATTTGATCACGACATTTCTACCTTCTCGCCAACGCTCATGTCTTTCAGCGCCAAAGCACGCTCTGTCCTCGACTGATGTAGGCTTCTGCCGCTGCTGCTGCTCACTTTTTTGTGATTGAGCTGTTTTTCACAGCGCTGCCCCATTTTATTTTGAATACTAACATTCTGTCGTTAATTAAATTACTTAAATACTAATAATTATATTTTAAGAGAGGAGGGGAGGATGAATCAATTGAGAAAAAATGAATTTTTGTGTATTTTATATATCTTTATTGAAAGCTGTTTTTAATACATTTTTCTTATTACTATCACAAATAGTGCAACTTGGATTTACATGATTTATGGCCACGGCCTGCTCCGCGCGCGCTGTTCCGTGGAAATACACTTATGTTACGCTTTTTTTCCTTAAATTTACGTATTACATTTTTATAAAATTTACTTACCAACGCCTGTAACTTTTTTCAGTGATATCGCTCGCAGTTACTTCTGAGTCTATTGAGATGGTGAGTTGAGATTTGCGCGAATCCATAGCTGTCAAAATATACTCCCACTCTGTTCAAGTTTATGTAAATTCCAATCCAATGCGAGCCTGGCTTGTTGGAGGTATCAATGTTTGAAATTATCGCCGCAGGCACACTTCATCGTCTCGGCAGACGATCCGCAGCCAACACTCCGACCGTGTTGGCTCTTAAACCTCCAATAGCCATCTACTCTCTGAAAAGTAGCTTGATCTTTATTGCTCTAGTCGGTGTTGATTTAGGAGGCTTTGATAGAAATCACTTGTATGTATAGCACCGGCTCGGAGAAGATATTGAAGTACAAGCGTATAAAGCCACTTTCTTCATAAATGGGCTTTCTGTAGCGCACAAAACTGTCTCTTGTATTCTCCAAGTTTTTCCCTACCATGTAGGCTGCACAGCAACAGAGCGTTTGGAAACGATCGCCCCAGCTGTTCGAACCTCGGCGCGTTGAAAATCGTGAGATTTATGACATGGTGCCTCATTATACCCGAAACGTACTTGGCTTTTTCATCGCCTCTTAAATATATAGATTTAGCCTTTTTTGCTATATTTTATAATTTAGCTTTCAATTGACTTTCGTCGATGTCACCGTCGAATCAATGCAGCCTGTGCACATTTTCAGTACAATAACTGTTCGTCTGTTGTACATCCTCAGGAAGCTCGTTGAACCTGCAGGGCGGACGCACTACCCTTTTCCGCTCTAATATATGGTTTTTCCCCCTCCATTTAAGCGCCGAAATCTGTTATGATTTGTCTACTCGAGTCAATTTCCAAAATGTTATCGAACTCTGCGTAAACTATACAGTTTATCGTACTCGTAAGAGCCTGCTCAAAGCCTACTTCTGTACGTAAATTTCCGGAGCGTACAAGGTTCCAATGACTCGCGCACTGTACCGATAAATCAGGCGTAAGGTCGCATGCTGTGAGAAAGTTTCCTTGGCCGTAATTGTAACAATTAATGCTGTTTCTTTCGTTGAGAGAATGTATACCTGTCCCTAAGAAAAGATTTTGAAAAGCATCAATGTGTAAATGCGATTCATGTGTAAAGCGGGGCTGGAGAGGTCTGCTTGGCATTTGTACACCGTCGAAATAAAGAGATAAATAATTGTTTCCAAAGTTTTGAAAATGAAATGAATTATAGCTACGGTTTCTTTGAAAGCTCTATTATCTAATAATAATCCAATAATAACTTTTTTCGGCAATTGACTGTAAAATCGGCATCCTACTCCGCCGCACCAGGTCCCTCTGGAGGTGTTATAGGGGACCTCACGCCACCACCACCGCCACCAGGGCGCACGCAGCCCATTCGAGACTCGATCCGTGATTACACTCGGCGCGTATAATATAAGATATTTGTTTAGCCAGTAAAACATAAACTTAAAGCTTCGTTTTAGTTGCGCAATAAAAAATAAGTTTGTCACGTCTTTCTTTTGTTTTAGGGCAGCGTCAAATACGCCCGCGGCGTGGAGCAAAAACCGCCTTTCTACTTAATTACTTTTTTACCTTTTTTGTACACAGATTACCTAGTTTTAAGTTATCTCTTCTTTGTATCTTATAAGTCTTTGACAGTCAACTAAGGCTGAAATAAATAATCTATGAAACTAAATCTTGCTGTGTCGGCAACATCATTCTCCTGACTACCGCATCCGTTCCTTTACTTCCTAAACTAACCCTGGCGTACGCTGAAGTCTATCCGAAGGATAAAGGTAAGGTTACAAGTCTTTTTCTCTTTCTAGCTGTAGTATTTGAGCCCCTCTTTCTCTTCACAATGCCTCTATTCTTACGACCCTTGCTACTGCGTCGTAGGCTGCTGCGGACGGTCGATAAGATACGCCCGACAACACGTGTTTTCTTAGATTGGCACGTAGGATATTGTGCTCGGCGCTTATAACTCGCGCCTTGCATGACGCCTCTAAGGTTAGGTTGCTTTATTTTTAAAATTTTTACCAGACTCTTTGGTGCGCCTCTTTATAGCTTCGTGGAAATTTACTCCGCTATTTGCTAGGTTGTCTGAAACATTTAGACCGGCGCACACAGTCTCATTTCCAACTGCTTTAGCACCAAATGCGACGTACGGAAGAATTTTGCGAAATAAACCACCGAGCCATACTCCGACGCCTCTTTCGCGCTGATAAGTTGCCCCTGCAAAAACACTTCTCACCCCGCCTCCCCCGATCTGTTGATCGTAGTAACGTATGTCGTGATTCATGTTTTCTGTTTTTTCTTCAGAGATTACTTTTGAAATGGAGCGTAATCAGAGCTCCGTATTCAAATGGTATTGGACATATTGACGGAGCGGAAACTGTGTAGTAGCAGTGGAATATAATGTATAGACAAAATACCATATGACATTTGAGCCAAATGTATATTTCATTGCGTCGAGAGATACGATGCGCAAAAAAGCGACTTCAGTATCTCCCACAGTGTAGGGCTCGCACAGGTCAGTGTAAACAAACAGCTGGTCCGGGATCGCCCGAGAAAGCGAAGTGGGCCTGTTACCCGAGGAGACTAGAAGAGAGCCGTCTTATTTATTCGTTCAACATGAGAAAAGCAGGTGTGTTTTATTATAAGTGGAAGTTAGTGCTCTCACCTCAAACCCTAAACCTGCAAATTTCAAACGCTTAAAACTCAAACCCATAAACTCTAAACCCATAAATCCCAAATTCATAAACCTCAAACCCAGAAATACCAAACCTGCAAACACCAAACCCACAAATACAAAACCCATAAACATCCAAACCCCAAACCCACAGACACTAAACCTGCAAGCCCTAAACCCACAAACTTCAAACCTTAATATAAATGTTTCGATTTTACATTTTCTTATTTGAAACTAAAATTTAAATATTTTAGAAGTTTGGGGTTTGTGGGTATGGATTTGTGGGGTTAGGGCTCATGGGTTATAGATTTATGGGTTTGGAGTTCAAGGGTTTAGAAGTTTATGGGCTCGGGGTTTGTGGGTTTGGTTTTTGTAGGTTTAGGATTTGGTGTTTGTGGGTTTAGGGTTTGGTATTTGTGGATTTGTGGATTTGGGGTTTGTGGATTTGGGGTTTGAGGTTTATGGGTTTAGGATTTGTGGGTTTGAGGTTTATGGGCTTAGGATTTATAGGTTTGAGGTTTATGGGTTTGAGTTTTATGCGTTTGAGATTTGCAGGTTTAGGGTTTGTAGGTGAGAGCATGAACTTCCATTTAACGTCATATAATGAAATAATTTTTTTTTCGCTCTTGGTGCAGGTCTAAACATTAGCGTTCATGCTACTGAGTATTTTAAAAAAAGAAATTATTGAAATCGGTTTCGAAATATGGCGTCCACAGACTTTTGTCCACTTTTCATACACTGTGCGGCGGTTTTTGCTACCGTCGCGAACCAATTTTCGTTGCACTCGCTTGTGCTTTTGCAATTTCTTTTTTTGTGGTGTTTTCACCTGTACGTTGCCTTGCAAGACGTTAGGCGCAATGTACATACGCGCTGCGCAGCACGGTTCGTCGATCGCTCTGCACTGTGCGGCGCCGTGGAACGCCGCTGAAACGTGAAACGCCGAGGGTGAACTGCTAAGACATGACAAACAGTTCTGTTAGCTTATTTATGCAATATTTTCAATGGAAATGCTTTAAAATAATTTAATTAATTTTATTAAAAATTTAAAATGGACATGAATGAAAATATCGAACTATTGTAGACCATTAAGACAGGAATAGATTGGCCAGTACAGCACAACGCCGCGCCTAGCCAGCGCCGCGCGGAGTCAGCAGTGGCCACAGTCTTGCGCAGCGCTTATGTACATTGCCCCTTAAGCGCACACTCGCATATGCACCTTACGGCTGCTTGGTCTACGCCGCGTAGCAGCGCTTTGCGCAAGGATCCGTCGCACTGCCTGAGAGCAAGGAGGAGGTCGGCGTGTTTTTTTGTAAAATGCTTTCCAGGTAACTGCGCGGAGCCCCGTCTCGACGTTGCTCTTTCACCCATTATCAAGGATTGACTGTCTGGAAGCACCGCATCTCTACCCCTTTTTATCGTATATTTATGTTTCGGTACATATACGTAATGTACCTTATCGGTACGAGGAAAAATGCACGTGCGTACTCGAAATTCTTCGCGTGCATCCTGCGATAGATCGAGAAATAAATAAGAGTGTGGGTCTCTTGCCTTGCATCGAAATAAGCTTCTTGTAGAAATTTTGAATCTTCCGGATAAACTTGACGAGCAAGGTGCTGAATTTAAACTCGATTACGTAGGTTTTTAAAGATTACCAGATACTTGGCGTTCAAACTGATATCTCGCAGTGCTTTTCCTTTGTGAAAATTAATTTACGTGATAAATATTACGCTAATATTCTTATGATGGCTGCCTTTTGTAAGCAAATCTAAAATTACATCGCTCGAAAACTCGCGCATCAAATCATCGAGGATTACGAGCTTCTGTTTTTCATTCTCACCAGAGTAGTCGCTCGGATGAGGCAAACCCTCACGAAATTCAATTTTTAAGCCTTTGGATAGCTCTGCTCTGTATCTCGGCTGCCACTCTGCGTAATAAAACACTAAACAGTCAAACTGCGAGTCGCACATCTCCGACAGCTGGGAGAGAAATTTATTCACAAACTGCATTTTCCGGCACCCTGTCGGGCTGCACACGCAGCAGGTAAAAGAATGTTTCCAGCGCAAATCCATACTGGACAATGACGGCTTTTAGTTACCCTAAATGACGATCGCGGTGGCGCGGATCAGGGAGCGCGCGTTACGAGCTTGTAGCGCGCTCAGCAGCGGAGATTAGGCCTTTAAAGCGCGCTTTATAAGCTTAAAGAGCGCGTGCGCGATAAGCTACTAACGCGCGTCCTTGGACGCGGATATCATTTACTTACTATGCATGTATGTCATAACCTATATTTTTTTCTGCAGGCAAAGAAAACAGATAAGGAGGACATATTTTACATATTTTTTATTTACTATTATTTTTATATCCAAACGGCAAAGAGAGTCGTTGCGATATATATCGACGTTTCTTTAGAACAGCAGAACAGCTCTTTAACTCGTCTCCGGTTATTACATCGTGCTTATATTTTTTTAGGCTTATTTTGATGGTTCTCTACATCTTCGTCATCATCATCATTAGCTGTTGGTGTATTGTTTTCGAACGCATTGTTTATAAGTGTTTAATCACTTTCCAGATTTATTTTCAAAGAATTTGTGAAATTCAAAGAACTTTCCTTGACTTTACAGCATTTGAATCGAGTATCGTTAGAGGGGCATAATCCGCGGTAAGCATAAAATTTCTGATCGCCCGATATAAATGTTTCAATATACGCCCCATGGCCGTAATTTTTCAGCTCGTTCGTTATATCGCTCAAAAAAGAGCCGAATCATGGCATACATTCGTTGCAGCGTCATCACGAGTTATAAAAATGTAGGAATCTGTATCGTAATAAAGAATACGCGTACCTAATTTTTCTAAATGATCGTACAGTTGTAAACGTGCTTGACCGGTAGTGTACGCTGCAATAACAGCATTGGCACAATTCGCAGGCGTTACGGCTTCTTCCCTGAATCGCCAATTCACATATAAGACTTCGTCATTCACGGGCAAAATATCAAAAATTTCTTTTTCCTCGGAAGCGAATAGTTCTTCGCGCGATTTTATCACGTTCGTTTGTTTTAAATTGGCCAAACTTGCTCTAAAATGAATTTTATGCCTTCATCGCGCTCGCATTGGCTAATATAACACAGTTTACCCATTTCGTGAGACACCACGAGGGCCATTTGCTTGCCTGTTGTTTCAAGCGTAACAACGTATTTACGTATTCGACAAAGAGGCCACCCCCGCCGCTGCACGGATCAAAGCAAGTCATTTGGTATTGCGAAGTTAGATAAATTTTTGTCACTCCATAGCCCAACTGAATGGCTTTGCGCAATTCGTCAGCCACCCAAGTGCCTGAAAGCTCGCGATCAGAAATTCGATCGTGATTACAGCAACCATCGCGCATTTCCTCGGCGCAAGTTCGGCAGTATAAATTGAGCGTCGAATCCATTTGCGTTATGCGCCATGCATATAATTTGCTTAAACGAAGTTCGCTCTCTAACGCAAAGCTCTACAAGTCTCCTCACGACATCGTCGTGAAAAACATAATCGCGAATTACCATTTTGTAATGTCATCCAAATCTATACAGTCCGTACACAACTGCTACGCGATACATAAATTGGGAATGTGAATTTTCGTGCTCTCGTGATTGCGATATGATTCATCCTGTCGAGTTTCAAAGTCATAAAAAATATACAAGTATTAATTTTCTTATTCACGGAACTTTCTGGCTGCTGCTGCTGCCATTTATCTCAAATTTTTACCACCTCGCATACTTCTTTCGTTTTGTTCTTATAAGGGCGACTACTTTTTTTGATTCTCGAAGCATTCGTTTCCATAAAAATTTCTGTTACAATCGCTACATTTAACAAACCTACATGCTTCAATTTCGCAAGCGGGTGTAAAAAAACAAGACGCGCAAATTTTTTCATATTTGTGTTGATCAATATGGTAATATCGTTTTTTACAATCACAAAAAAAATTTAGTTCTCGTAAGATTCGACAAATTTAATATAGTGTCGTAATGCCTCGAATCGGGGTCATATAAAATATTTATTACACCTATTGCAGCACCTCGCGAATGGTCGTCGCACAAAAGGCGCTTCACTGCTGCCAAAAGTACGGACATCAAAACCAACTGTAGCGATGTCTTGTTTCAAAAAATACGTTTGAAATTTTTCAATTTTAGCGTATCCGCAACCGTTCGCTGGTAGACATACATCTGCTTCTCGTGTAATTTTTTCCGACCATTCTTTCTGCGCGTGCCGACGACTGTCGCGAATTTTTTTTTTCATAAATCGCGGTCCTCTTGCCTGTCGTTTCGTTTTAAATATACGACAGCAAAGCCTGCGGATAACGCTCGCGGTAAAGCTCAGCTATTATCGTCGTTCCGGATCTTAACGATAGACCCTATGTCAAGTACTATGGCCATCAAAATGTCACTATAATTCTCACTTATTCACTATAGTTCATTCCTATAGTGATGTACTGTTATGCATAATGCTATAGTATTTACTACATTACTATAGTACCTTACTAGAGTCCAAGATTATAGTCTAAAACTGCATTTTATATAACATTACTGTAGTACTGGACTATAGTCCAGGATTATAGTCTAATACTACAAGCTGTAATCTTACTGTAGTATTAATGTACGACTATAGTTCCAAACTATAGTCTAAGATTATTGTCTAAATATACATTCTACAAAAAGCTCCTACGTACTATGTCACTATAGTACTTGGCTATAGTCCAAGATTATGTCTAAAACTACCTTCTACTATAGTAATGTTATATCTAATGTAGTATTAAACTATAATCCTCGACTATAGTCAGGTACTATAGTAATGTTATGTAAAATATATCTCTATAGTTATGTAGTAAATACTATAGTATTATGCATAATAGTATGTAGTATTTCACTATAGGAATGAACTATAGTGAATAAGTGAGGATTATAGTAACATTTTGGGGGCCATAGTACTTGACTATAGTTGATACTTATAATACCGCGAAATTATTATAGTTTTACTATAATTATTCTTATAGTTTAACTAAAGTTAGACTGCAATCCATATTATAGTAAGTACTATAATTATTTATACCACTCTAACCTCAAAATCACGACTTTGACATGATTTTTCGGCGCTCGTGGTATAAAATAATGTTCAATACTGGTGTTTAAGTTAATTTTATTTACTCGTGAGACATTCTTCACTTGAGCGAAAAATCAACTTCGATACCAGTGTCGAAAAGTACTATTTCTGTAAGGGTTATACAGTCTGAGGCACTGAAGTGCTACGGTTCCGAAGACAGTTCATTGCTGCGGAGAAAAAAGTTGCAGTACGTGTGGGAATTGTCGATATATTAATTCTCACTGACCGGGGGCAAACTGTTGGCGGTGTAAGCAGTTGCGGTGTAACATCTGCTACGAAAATCCTTGCCCGTGTCTCGCTGACGCGGAAGCACCTGCATCGCCGAACAGTGAAGGCTCCAGAGAAGATCTTAACATCAAAGAAGAACCACCACCGACACCACTAACAATTTGCCACAGTGAAAGAGCTGACGTTAGCGTGATATAAGTTAGTGTGATAAGTTTTGTGAAAGCGCAAAATAAATGTTTTGCTTTACTATTTTAATAAAAACAAAAGGTAAAAACAAATTTAATTTTTGACATTCAGTTTTATACTACATGCACACCTTACTCCTTTTCACTTTATCTAATGTGCTTATACCTACACTCTACGTTACGCTTTCCTCTCATAAAAATCTGCTGGGACGGTCGGAAGCGGTCGCTATGTTTGGGACTTCCCGTCTCTATCTATTTATCTCTCTCGCAGTTACCGTCATGGCGTGGACAGGAGCATCATCGGAGGCTGCTCTCTCTCTCTCTCTCTCTCTCTCTCTCTCTCTTACAAATAAGGCACGGGGGGGCAGTAACGTAATCGGGGACTGCTCTCTCTCATCAAACATGGTGCGGGCGATGCGCGCTTTCTTTCTCTCTCTCTCTCTCTCTCTCTCTCTCTCTCTCTCTCTCTCTCTCTCTCTGCTCTATCCCTTTGGTTTCGGTAAGTGCTTGACGTGCTTAGCACCTCTCCGTAAATCTTAAGCATTTTCTTATATTTTTGTACTCCCCTGCGAGTGCAAATCTTTTTCAGGCAACTGGGGCTCCTGCTGGCCTTTGCCTCGGCGAGTTTTCAGCGCGGTTCGCCTTTTTCCTGAGCCAGGGAGTTCCATTTGGCCTGGATCACGGAAGTTTTGAGGTTACTTTTTCGGAAAATTTTTCGCGCTCATCGCTCTTCGAGGCTCCCTTTATCGGAGAAAAAACTTTTAAATCTTCTCAGAAGATGGTGACACCGCAGAAAGCTAAATCTAGCGTCACGGCGTTGACATGTGCCATTTCTCAACAGTCGTCACGAACAAAGGCGTCATTTCTACAATGTGCGACGTGCCAAAAATTAATCCATCGTAAGTGCACAGTCGATAATACAGGTTTGAAGCCCGCCAAATTCAAATGTCCAGATTGCGCTGAACAAACCCAGACACCTGAACTATCTGGAATTATAACTCAGATGGTACAAGTGATGTACACGCATTTCACTTTCACGTCTCGCACCTTGTGACGTGCACGCCGTTTGCACACGTCGTAAGTTCGTGTACGGACTCGAGAGTTTTAAACTAAATTAACAATTTTAAAGAATCGCGTTATGCTTCCAACCGATATTATATTTTTTTTTAACTATCAGCATGGGAAGA
>JAWWEM010050733.1:0-10800 GCA_035582935.1 Ormyrus thymus
GGGGGGGAGAGACACGTCGTTGCGTAAGCTGGATTAGGCCTACTTTTCCGGAATTTTGAGGACAGCGCCGCGGGAAGGCTATACGTGGCTTTTCGGCTTTTAATTGAGTTCTATTGTCGTTTTTGACAAAAAGTACAAGGCGAGCCGTAAACTCGACCTAAACGCGCGGCGAGGCTCACGAGCGAGAAGTCGAGCTGAGCTTCGGGACAAAGAGAGAATTTAAAGTTGGCAATTTGCTTCGGAGTCGGGACACCTACAAACATTTACACTCGTTTCAATTATCAAAGTTAAAAGCCCGAGCGGAGCGAACGGACGAACAAAAAAGGAGGACCGGATCCCGGAGTTGAGAAATGAAAATTTCATGCTTCTGCGGACGAGTTTTTATTCGAGGCTCATTGTCGAGCTCGAGCCGCGCTGGAAAGAGGAAGAAAAAGGAAGCTTTTCCACGTAATAGGCAAATCATTACATATTCCGGATTGGAGAAAGTTTAAAGGCCACGCGATTTAAATGCCCCGGGGCTTTTCCGAAACCGAAACCGTAGGAGCCTCGAAAATGCATATTCATCCGCCGCCGAGAAACCTCGAGGACGTAAATCATGCTTTAGCACAGCGGGCAAATATTTATAATCTCGTGCCTTTTTGAACTTCTCGAAGCTCGAGAAACCGGCAGGGCAGGAGAAATTTCGTTCATAAATTAGAAAGCCAGACCGCGCGATCATTCGAATTTTGCTCCCCCCCCCCCCACCAACGATCAAAACTAAAGCAGTAATTGCCGCGAGGAGCAGGCGCCCGCTAATCTAATCTCGCAAAGTGAAACTGCGCGCGGCAAAGCTTCGGAGGAGGGCTTCGGCCGCCTAAAAAGAGAGAAAAAAAAACCAGGTGCTCGACTTGGAAATAATTACCGCAGTTTATACAACTGCCTCGGCCCGCATGTAATAATCCCGCGAGCGACGACGACGACGACGACATCGCTCGCCGTGACGCAACGCACGACACGACGCTCCGGCGGAGAGGAATTTTCGGGCCGCGAGGGGGCGGCGGGGGAGGGGAGCCGCTTTCCTTTGCCAGGCGGACCCTTCCCTCAGGGGGGTGACGGGGGAAAACTCCTTTGTCGGAGATTTTCTCGCTTATTTATGGGTTAAGTGCAGCGCGCGCGCGCGCGCCGGAATCGAGGTTAGTTTTTATCGCGCCCGCTTTGCGGATTCGACCGCGAGTGAAAGTGTATGCTGCACGGGCGCGCGTTTCGCAGGCCGGCTTTATATTGTCTCGCCGTTTCCTTGATAATCCGGGCAAGCGGAGAGTTCGCTCGACGGGCAAACAGCTCCGTGGTTCCTTATCAGCGGCGGACTGCGGCTGGGTGGACGCTCGCCTTACTAACCCAATTGCGTTTCGGCTAACTTTTCTTTCGCCCGAGACGACTCGCGGAAATTAAAAGTCCACTTTCGGTAACGAGCCTGCGTCGACCGGCCGGAGCCAATCCGAGGCACGAAAAGTAGCTTTCCCGCGTGAAAGGGCAGAGCGCTTCTCGCAACTGTCTCCCCTCTCCCTCGCCCCTCCGGGCGTCCGCATATCGATCGAGGCTGGAAGTTTTCCGTGCCATCCCTCGCCGGGGGCGAAGAAAACTCCGGTCTTCGATAGAGGAGACGGATCTCTCCGCTCCTTTGTTTCCATTTTGCGCCGCTCTCCGGCCGATTATGACCGGAGTCTGCCCGGGGAGCTTTATTGGGTCAATTGATTTAAGGGGATCGGCCGCGGATTCCATCGGTCTAATACGGCCTTTCGGCGGCCGCGTCGACAGATTTCAGCGATTTTCCGCCGAGCCGATCGAGGGGGGTTCAAGATTATGGACATCGGACTGAAACTGGAGTTTATTGGGAATTGGCGAGTGTAGTGTTTAGAGTCGATGGGCGGGCCGCCTGTGGCTTTATTTAATTGTACAGGCTGCTTTAGAGCAGCTCCGAAGCCTTAGAAAACTATCGATTCTCCGGGAGCCTCCTAAGCTGCGGCTGGTCTTTAGCGTGTACCTCGATGCTCTGTGCTCCGCTAGTCGCGTGTTATCCCCGATTCCCAATGCAGAATCCGCCTTGAGATTTGCTCGCGGAAAATTTCTGCTCTTACGGCCGACTTGCGTAATTAAAGCCGTAATTTTCGTGCGCGTAATAAAGAGTCGCGATTAAAATTGAGCCAATCTCGTAATTGCCTCGGCGGGTATTAAAAAAAAGGAGAGAGAGAAAAAAAAACAGTTTTCCACTGTAGCTCGTAACGCGATTAGTCTAACAGCTCGTGGGCCGAGCGGGTATATTGAAATTGAAAGCAAGCCTGTTTTTCTAATTTCCTATACGCGATGCCTCGGAGGTAATTAAGAACACGACGGCAATTGCCGCGCCGAAAAAAAACAAGGAGAAGCCTTCGCTCAATTTGAATTTCGATAAGAGCCTTTTCAGAGCCGAACGTCGGGCTTTAATCGAGCCCGATTAATTATACGAATTCGCGAGCTGTCTGCCGAGAGAGAGTCAAGGTCAGTCAACTCTGCCAATATCGCATTCATGAAGGAAAACTTGCATACCTGCTTGTCTCTCTTCCTTGTTGTTTCGGTGAATAAAAAAGGCGTCGCACAAACAAGCGATTCGTCGATTGCTCTTTTTTTCGGCGCAGCTCGCCTTCTTTTTTTTGGTTTTTCTTTACCTCTCGATTGTCGATTTGCCCGTTTAACGTCGGAGCTCGAAATCTGAGAGAGGAAGGAGGTGACACCGTTTTTGCGCGCGCCGCTTTATCTTTTTCTGCGCTTCAGTCTAGTTTCATTGTGCAAGCCTTTTTTCAACCTTGAATCGCAGCCATTTCAGCCGATAATCTTTCAGTCTCGAATTTAAAACCAGTTGAGAAAAAGCTTTCTCCCTCCCGGTCTTTCGCGTCAACTACTCCCGAAGCCCTGCGGAATTCAGCGAAAAATTGTCGAAAAAGCCCCCGCAATCGGGCGGCACCGCCTAATTACCGGCTCCATTGTTCGGCTCGAGGCAGAGGAAGAGGAAGAAAAGAAAAAAAAAAAAAATTAGCGCATTACGCGCGTGTCTTACGCTCGTAGATACTTGGCGCGTGGAAACTCATGCAAGTTGAAGGTCGCGCCGGGAAAACCTTCGCGCGACCGGAGAAAATAAGCGGCGGCCACTGGCGGCCGTTGCGCAATCGAGATTATCGACTTACGTAAAGGATGATACGGGAAATGGAGGATAGAACCGGCGGGGAACGCCGCGCGAATCCCGGGCCGATTTGCTTTCGTCTCGGGGCCCCGAGTTTTCGGGGACTCACTTCGACGACGGCGAGCCGGTTTTCTCTCGGCTTCTGCGCGATTTCGAAACGGCGCTTATCGTTTCGCCGGTCGAAAGAGTTTGAGCGCATAAATTTGCCGGGCAAAAAGCGCAATGTTTTTTTTAAAGAGTCGTAACTTTATCGGAACATGACACGTTCGCGTGAAAACGAATGAAATACAAGTAAAACTGCGCAACGGCGCCGCATTAAACCTCCATTATTCGCCGCGGGAGCTCCGCTGAAAAACTACGCAAGCAGCGGGCCAATTTCGTTTTTCGAACTATCGACGTGAAACTGCTGACAAAAGTGCTTCTGATTAATGACTTCTCATTTAGCAATCCTCGTCGCGAGCTACCAGGCCGCCATCGCTCGTTTCGAGAACGTTGCTAAATATCAAAAAGACACACGGCGTAAGAAGCGGCGATGCATTGCTCTACTTGTTCCCGAGGTGAAGGGCTGAAGTTTCAGGGTCGCGGGCCTTTCCTCTCGACGCTCGAACGGAGGATCAGTTGATTTTTCAACTCGGAATTCAGAATAACGCCGCGAGCTCGGACGAGTGTTCCGGGGCGATAAACGACTTTCTCGCGCAACTCGATACGAGCTTGTATTTCAATGAGTGAAAGGAATTCGCTTCGCAGATAAGAGGTATTATACATTCGGCGCGGGGATTCCCGCGTGCTTTTGACTCCCCGCGCCGAAGGGCCGGGAGGTTCCCTTGGGCTCAACGCTGAGAAATTATCGCTCGTTGGCTGGCGGTACGTGCTTCGGTTCAACTTCCGGAGAGAAGTGTCGGTAAATATTTTTTTTATTCCGTATCGGATCGGGATCGCTCGCTTTTCGCCCGATAAGGCATTGATTATTTAATTTGTACATCCTAAACATTGCGATAATTTTGCGATTGAGAAGACTTTTTGCATAACCTCCATTTGCCCGAGCAAACATTTTCACGTCCTTCGCAATGACTCTTCACTTCGTAAAAGCGAAAGGTAATTGGGAGAGAGAGAGAGAGAGAGAGAGAGAGAGAGAGAGAGGAAGAGAGAGCAGGTCACGTATGAAAAAGGTCGAAGAATCGAAGGTGAGCCAAGCTTTTCATTCAATTTCAAAGTACTAAAAAAAGGAAAATAAACTGCGAGTTTTACTTCAATTCGGCTCGTAAAGAACCGTTGGGAAATACCCGATAACACGTGCGGCATGTAATCCTACCTCTAACAGCTGGAATTCCCTACGTACGCGTCTGTGCCAACGGTGAGAGACAGATTGGCCTTTGGAAAAAGTATACTTAAAAAATGATTTACCAGCCCGTTCGACGACTTCTTAACTATCAAATTAATTTACTCGTAATTGTTTCTAAAAGTTTTTTCAGCGCCGCGTTAAACGCATCGGTCTTCTCCTAGCCAACCGTCCCCGATTTCCCGCCCCGAGGCAGGTCCGAAAAGTGAAAATCCTCTACGAATTCCCTTCCCTCAAGAACACAGCTCGGCGTATAAAAACGAAGAAACAAAAAAAAAAAAAAAAAAATCGAAAAGTCACGGCTGGGCTCGCAACGCTGGCCGCTCGGCGCCGGTGACTCTTTTAGGTCGCTCGATAACGGGTCTCTCTCCCGTACCAACGCACGCACACGGAGATCCGCGCGCCGCGCCATAACGGTGGTATTATCCAACAGCGGCGTTTCCTTTTCGCTGGGCGCGAGCCTCGAATGCCTATGGGTCTTCTCTCCTCCCGCCCCCTCCCCGTCCTCCCCTCCAGCGCGCTTTTCGATAAGCACGTGCGCGTAGGAGGGGGGGGGGAAGGGGGGCGCCGCCTTGATAGCGGATAGCTGCCGCCGCCGCTGCGTTCGCGCTGTTTCAGCGAGGAAAATGCGCGATGCACCGATCGACGGTGGGATTTTGTTTCTGTTTGGTGCCTTTGCGATTCAGTGTCCGAGGGCAGATAATGAATTCCTTTCCGGGATTTGTGAAACAAGATTACAGTTCGTGGGCAGTATTTCTACCGTCGGGAGAAGATGACACATCTTGTTTGACGAGCATGTTGACGCCCCCGATAAATCTGCCTCCTCTCACGGGACAGAAGTCGTCCGGACTTTGGAATGGACTATCTTTCGACTGGCGCGTTTATCTAAAAGAGAAGGAGCGCCGAAGGTCTCGATTATCCGCCCTTCGAAGAAAGCAGAGCTCGAGTATTCACTGCTTCCCAGCTCCCGTCGTTCGTTAAAATTTTGAGCCTCGCGCTCGCTTACACAATATGCCCCGCGAATTATGCAAGACATTACCTTCCTCTCGGCACGTGAAAAAACACGCGCTTATCGGCTAAAGAAAATAAAAGGAGGTTAGGTTCCGAGGCGACCCGCGCACCTTCGCAAAACACGTTATATATACACAATATATACGTGTGTATATCTCACAGTGCCGGCGGATAATGAACGCGGATCATTAATTCGCGCTCGTGACCTTCCGCCGGCGCGCGGTGCAAAACAATATTGAACATTTTTTCAGGCCGACCACTAGCTCTCCAAAGGCTGACGAGATTAAAAACGGCGGGCTTTTCCGAGTAAAGCGCATTTGCATCGCTATCGTAATGCCACTTGATTTCTCGCTATTGGAAGCTCGTATATCGCTCGGTAAAAATAGCGCGCGCAGCAGAGAGAGAGAGAGAGAGAGAGGAGTGAAGAATTCAGGCAGATACGCGGGATTCCTCGGCGAAGGCCGCGTCGACTTTAAACATTAACGGCGCACTTTCGCCGAACGACATCCCCCCCGACGATGCGCCTCCTCGCTGCCAGGTTGCACAGATCGAATGAATAATGTCGCGCCGTTCCCCGAAGAGCAAAGCTCATCCTTCTCGGAAGTTTCGCGCGCGCGCGCGGACACGCCTGCGACGACGCGAGCGCTCGCCGCACCGCTAATTGAATAATAATCGTTGCATAAAGCGCGGATTATGTCGCGCCGCGGAGCCGACTCATCGGATATCGACTTTAAACGCGCGCATTAACTCCTGCCTTGCCTCTTAAAGAGAGAAAAATGAGCAATACCGCGATCCTCCGCCCTGTGCCTAAGCGAAGCTGCATTATCATCAACGCTCGCTCTCCTCCACGCGCCATAAACGCCGCGCGAGCGGCGCAGCAGTCCCCCCCCCCCTCCCCGAAGAAAAAGAGCTCGAAATCCCGGAGCCTCGCGAGTGCAGCCGCGCGGTCAAGTTCAAAAATCCCATTCCCGCGGCGCGCAAAGGAGCCGCGCGCCGAAGGCGCTCCCGCGAAACCGCAGGCCACGTGTGTCCGCCATGTGTTCGCGGTGGCGCGCGGGGGCCGAGTCGCCGCCGGAGGAGGAGAGGCAGGACGAGGCTCGCGCCGGGAAAAGCGAGGAGCTTCGGAAAACTTTTGGCGGGGACTGTCGGGCGGACCTCTGCGCGCGGAGAGCCGGTTTCCCGCTGCGCGCGCGCGCCCGCGCTATTTTTGGACCTTCGGGGCGCAAATCGTTTTCGTGGACTCGGACAGATCTGCAGCTGAAGCACAATGCACTTCGGGGCTTAAGGTGTTTATTGCCGGAAAAACTTGCACGAGCTCGCCAGACCGCTCGATGATTTTTACCATCGAGCCGCCGGGATCGCTCGGGCATGGTAATTCCCTAAATCCCGTCTTTATTTTACGAGTCGGGTGCAAGGACACTCGTAAAATCAGCTTTACGGTCACACCTCGGCTCTGCGGCCGAGGCGACAACAAAGCCCGCCGAATTTCCCCGCTCGGGAGAGAGAGACAGCGAGGTATATAAGCCGGCCGAGCTACAGAAATACACCTACGCCCGCAGACGTCGCAGAATTATTTCGAGGCGGTATTTAGGTAGGATTCCTTTACCGACGAGTAATAATTCATTTTTACAGTAAGATTTACAGTGACGACAGAGCTCGGGCAGTGATTTTGCTTAGAAGGTATACAAAGCAATTAGCCAGCTCGGCGCTAGACTGCGAAAAGAGCACGCGTGCCCTCGCTCGGCGGACGGGCGAGGATTTTTTCTCGCACAATGGCCCGCAGCGATTCTAAACGGGCAAACGCGAGCGGAGAGCTGGCCGCGGCGCGTCATCGACGGGCAACAATGCGCCGGTTCACTCACCCGGCGAGACTTTCGCGCGAGGAGCGAGCCGTCCTCCGGCCGCCGCGGTCAGTCCCCCGCGGCGCTGACGAAGCCGCTATTAGGAACTACCCCTTGTTTACCTGGGGGGTTAAGGTCGGCGGATTCGCTCGGCAAAGTCATGGCTTCGAGGCGGATACTTTCTTGCGTACTTGCGAGCCGCGGCATCGGGTGGCGCGCGACGCGAGTAGCGGACGATCGTCGGCAGACATCGACTGGCTTGTTTGTTTACGGAGATGAGTTGGAAATTTGAGAGATAAGAAACGTGTTTTCGGGAAATGTTATCTGCGACATTTTTCGGGATAACGAGAGCGGCTCGTTATTGACTCTTAACGAGGAAAGACCTCGGATCTCTTACTTTCACGGATTCCTTTCAAAGCTATCAACTCGCTTGTATCTCCCGATCAGAAGCTGAAACTGCGCGGAGCCGAAAAGTCGCGTCGGCCGGAGACTACTGCGCCTGAGCTACCGCCTGGTGACGTCGCCAGGCGAAAAAACAATATTGGAATGACGTCAAAGCCTCGATATTCCCACAACAAGTCTCCGGTAAACAGCGGAGAGCCGAGCGAGCGTTATCCTCGCTCGAGCTTATACCAGGGACAATGCAAGTCGACGCGGCGGTGAATCACGGCTAAAAATTCGGAATTCGAAAGCCCCGTCGACGGCGAGGAGGTGACTGCACCGGACATCGGAGGCCTCGGGGCGAGAGTCGCTCGCGAAAAGTCGAAAAGCTGGAAAAGTCGACGGACAGAAGGCGCCTTATCTCTCTCTCGAGAGAGAAGGAGAAGACAGACGCGGCAGAAATTGCCGGGACGATTATCGCTGTTTCTTTTTCCTGTTCTCCCCTCCCCCCTCCTCGAGCTCGCCGCTTCCTTATTTTCTTCTTGCCTCCGCAGCCACGGCGCCGGTAATGATATCGGGGCCCCGCGCTTGTAAATGACGTTTATTTTTGGCTTTCCGCGGCATTCGGCGCGCCATCGATCGCGCGGACAATCGATGCGCGCGGCTATTAATATGCATTATCGCCGCATAATTAGCGTTCGTTGCGCGCGGGCTCCTTTTTTTTTTTCTTTTTTTCTTTTTTGAAGGAAGCTTCGCTATTTCCGCGCGCCGATATTTATGCCGCAAACAAGCTTCGCCGCGCCGAGAGATAAACCAATTGGTCAGAACACTCGGATTTTACATAATGAAGCCAAGCCCGATGCTCCGCGATAAGCGCGCTTGGGAAAATTTGTCGAGCGAACGTAGAGTTTCGCGCGCCGTATACGCACACGCCCACACACGCCTCTCGACGACAATGTCAGCCGTACTCGCGGACATTCACACGGACGCGCGCGCACGCAGAGCGAGTAGGCGAAGCTTATCGCCGAGCGCGGCTCCGCGGCGCGTATCGCCGCGTTTAAAAATACAAACATTCCCGATCGAGTCTTACGCGGCGAAACGAGTCGCGGGAAGGAGCAGATTTTCCCCCGCAAGGCGGCAGAGAGACGAGAAGACGCGGCCGCGCTATCGATTCGGCTCGCTTTAAAAGAGGCGTGCGCGCGCGTCAAGAGGAAAGACGTTGACGCGCGCGTATTACCAATTCCTGCTGATTATCGCCGCGGCTCGTCAACACCGACCGTCGCGCAAAAGCGCAGCTCGCAATCGATGGCTCTCTCGATTTCCTTTGAAAACAAGTGCGCCGCTTGTTCAAGGCGGGAGAGACCGTGGCAGTGAACGACGTTTGCCGAAGGCTCTCTGAAAAATCCGAGGAAATTCCGAGTGTGTCTCTCGGTGGAGGGAGGGAGGGGGAGGCGCATTATCGGGCAAGCAGCGCGGATGACTCCTCCGCGAGAGCGATGCTCCTACGTGGGAAACAGTCCGCGCCGACGCGAGGCCTATATAGATCGTTCTTTTGTCATGCGGCTGCGGGGGCTCCTTATCGATTTTCAACCGAGGCTCATTAAGGCCGAGTCTGACCTCGTCCGCCGCTCAGACGTGCGCCCGCGCGCGTCGCTTGCTTCAGCGCTCGCCCCGATCTCTTCCTTATTGTCGGTTTTTACACGAGGCTAATCGACGGCAGGTGCCGCGGCTCCCGTTCTTTTCGAGAAGCTCGGGCGATCGGTTTATCGATGCGAGCCAGCATCGATACGAGCGTTTCGCGCGAGCCTGCCGCGCGCGACTAAAAATATGCGCCTTATCAGCGCCGTCCAGTCGAGCCCGTCCGAGCGCTCTATTTAGCGGCTTAAAAATCGGCTGCGACGAATCACTCGAGTTCGCAATGCGGCGGCGAGGCGGGGAGGGGGGATTCGAGAATATTATCGAGCTGGCGCAGACTATATTTCGCGCCGCTCGAAACACTTGCGAGCGGGCGAATCAGCTGTTCGAGCCGCGGTGTATTGCGGAAAGGGCGGACTCCCGGCGCGCGTATTTGCCTCGGACGGAAAAAAGACTGTCGGTCGAGTAACCTCAGCCTTCTTGCTCGCCTCGTCGTCGAGCCTCGGCTTGATAACGCTGACTGTACAATTTAATGCAAAACATTGCCGCTCGCTCTTGCACGAGGCGAGCCCCCGCAGTCACGGATATACCTGGCTTCTCTACCTCTCTCTCTCTCTCTCCTAAATCCGGGGATCTCGGCGGCGAGCGAAAGAAAGTGAAAGCTTTCGAATAAAAGTCGAGCTAATGACTCAATTTCGTAACCACGCCGAGTGCTAATGTGGGAGAAGGTAAAACGCGAAGGAGCTGCGGATAACAGTGATCGGGCTGCTATAATTACGTCTTTAGTCGTTACCGGAGGGGGGGAGACGCAAAAAACTCGCGGCGCGGCTGAAATATTTTTGACGGTGGAAAAAGAGTTGGCGTTACTTAACGTGCATTGTCTGCCCGCGAGGGTACCTTGAAAGAGAGCGCGCGTTTTCATTTTCGCCGCGGTCGCGAGCTTTTTTTTGTCAGGAATCCAATGCGGGAGTTTAATTGGGTTATAAATAAACCGACTTTATCTTCGGTCGGAGGCTAAAAACGGTACGACATTATCGGTGCAACGAACTGCATTGTCGGGCTCAAAAAATCTCCCGATGAAAGGTATGTATATATAAAGCACTTCCATAACAAAGAGATTCGCGTTGCATCAGCGTAGGAAGCCATTTTACATTTCAGTAATTGCATCATTATTCTCATCGCCGTCATTATACGGCGGAGTGTGCTCGCGCACAAAAAGCAGCGTACAAATACCGGCAAGAACGGCGGCTCCGTACCGATACTCGAAACGGCACTGCTCCCGATCGCACTCGGCGAGCGAATTCGAGAAAAGCTCAACAAGTGGCGGATTTTCTGAATGGGAGTAGCGCGAGAAATGCGGCGCCCTTAGTGATCGCGAAAATCATTTGATTAAGCGA
>JAWWEM010050734.1:0-10799 GCA_035582935.1 Ormyrus thymus
TATATATATCGTCATGACGATAACAACGCATGATATTTTTTTTGTAAAAAATGAATATTAAAAAACGTCAGGATTGAAGAAGAGGTGAACGAGTGCACTTCCAGTTTATTTGTTGACGATAAGGTCGTCTCCAATAAATAATTTAAAAAACCAAAATTGTGTCTTCACTTTTCTGCGCACAAGCTCTGAGAGGAGTTACAGTCTTTTTGACAATGAGTTAATAATGTAATTATTATAAAGGAGTAACTTCTTTAGGATGTTTGTCATTTTCTGCGGGCGGGGCGCGGTAAGGGGCGACCCCTCTCTTCGCGCGGGGCTCTCCGCTTACCCGCGCACCTCTTCCCGCAGCCGACAAGCTCGACGACTTGTTTACGTTCTTGCTTGTTTTCTTGTAAATAAGCAGTCAGTATCATTCGGCTTCTTCTGAGACAATCTAGAAACTTTGATCTATCAGTACTATTGTTTTAATTTGTTAATGAAAATTTAGAAACTATTTTTTTTAAAGGTTGAATTTCATTTTCCATAAGAATACATGTTAAATCTTTTTCTTCTCGGTTCCATTTTTTTGAAAATAAACGATGGAAAAATTTGAAAAAATTCAGAGGTTATTTTTTTAGCATAAAGAACTTATTAAAATTAAATTTTTAGAAAGATCGTAGATTTTTTTAATTTCTGACAAACGTCCGTAAGTAATTAGTAAATTAAAAACTGCTTTGAATTACTCGAGCATCATTATCGTAAAATTCAGGAAGTTATAAACACCAATTACTGTTATGAGGTCTAAAATAGTTATTTTCTTTATACTTCAGTGATTTTTATTTTTCTTGGCAACTACGTAATGCACATTTGGAAAAAATCACAGATTCTCCTAAAGATACGCAAATCACTGCAAAATTACGTTTTATTCAGCAGACACTCACTTAAGAACAATGAAGTAGCAGATGTCGTAATAACCGGTACTTTTGCTAGATTAGTTAATCGTTTACATTTGAAAAGATTCTTGGCTTTATACGAGTAGACGATTCAGTAGGTAGCTTCTCTGCCGAGAGTTTTGGAAATATTGAAAAAAAGTTCACATAACATCTGCTTATCTTATCGAGCATTAAATTTTTGTAAATTTCAGATTCCTATCCGACGGTGAATATGCAGTAAGTGTGATTAGTTAATGAAAACAGCCAATAGACAGGAGAATGGTTTTCAAAATCAATTCCTCGGAACACCTGAACTACAAATTCTACAGACTATGGATTGCAACATTTGGAAGTACTTTTACATCTACTTTACTGAAAAATAATTGAATCTTAGATACGCAAATTTAATCAACACAAATTACAGTAGAATGATGATTATTTTTATATATAGCAATAAAATTCAAACACGACAGATAAAATGTCAAAATCTTAATGCAACATTTCTTTCTAAGAAAGTGTAAAAGTCTTATTTATTCTTTTGTGTAATTATCAGTATGATCATTGCTAAAATAAATGTTTTTCTTTTTGCGCAATATAAAAAATAGCTCTCGCATTAAGAAATAAATATTTTTGTAATATAAAATTAAAAATAGATACTGTTTTGTATTTTAGTATTTTGTATGATGATGCAAGTCGGTATCCAATTCGGCTGGCCTTCACCAATTCTTGCTCGACTCACCCAAGAAAATTCAGAAATCCCTTTATCGTCATCTGAGGCATCATGGGTGGTAGCGTCTGGAACCCTTGGCGGATTTTTAGGTATTGGGATAGGATATACAGCCATTGAAATAATCGGTAGTAAAAAGACCGTACTTTTCACATTTGGAATTTTCAGCATTGTCTGGATATGTATGATCATTGCGAATTCACCAGTATGGATTTACGTTGGTCGGGCAATTGGCGGCATTACGTTTTCTCTATCATATTGCAGTTTTCCAATGTTTTTGGGTGAAATATCAGTACCCAAAGTTCGGGGTATTTTCATTTCATTGGCAGCAAGTGGTTTTCGAGTTGGAGTTGTTATTGGTACAATCGCTGAAACGTACTTACCTATGAAGATTTCTAGCTCGATTTATTTAGCCCAAAGTGTGATGATGATAATGTTATTTTTCTGGCTTATTGATTCTCCTTACCAGTTGGTTAAAGTTAATAGATGCGATGATGCTAGAAAATCAATAATCTTTTATAATATCAGTGAAGAAGTGGACAAAGAATTAATTGAAATAAAAAGCTTCGTTGAAGGTGACGGTAAACTGAGTTTTAAAGATAAACTTGGACAGGTTAAAAATCCGGTAATTAGAAAGTCACTGATCCTCATTACAATGTTATTCGCACTGCCATACATCAGCGGAACGGTACCCATATTATCTTATATGGAAATTATTTTAAAAAATGGACAAATTAATCTAATAAAACCAGAGCAATTTGTAATTTACGCAAATATTACCTGTGCTATATCAACATTTGTAGCGATGAGCTTCATGGACAGTTATGGTAGAAGATTTTTATTAATAGTTTCAAGTATCGGAACGTGCCTGTCAATGTTAGCCTTGGGAACACACTTTTATCTTCTCAGTAGAAATTTTGATGTTGAAAGTTTGCAGTGGTTACCAATAGTGTCTCTAATAACGTATCTGACGATGTGTTCAGTTGGATACGGACCAGTTCCCAGTGTCGTCTTGAGTGAAATTTTCCCTGAGAACTGTAAGAGCATGGCGGGATTGGCAGCTACTTTTGCTGCATGTGCCGGTGGATTTGCAGTATCAAAATCATACCAGCCAATGAGTGATTCGGTCGGGGAAGCCTACTGCTTTTGGATGTATGCAATACTATCCGCACTGGGATGCTTCAGCGTACTACTTTTATTGCCGGAAACAAAAAGAAAAACTTTCCAAGAAATTCAAGATATTTTAGCTAAGCGGTGAGCAATAAAATCTGAGTGCGACGAAAGTGTTGATGTTACAAGCTGTGTTAAATGAAAGTGTTCAACGAAGAAAATTAATTAATTGTCATTTTTTTTATTGAACATTTTCATTGAAGAAACGTTTACATCATGAAAATGTATATACTAATAATCACTTTACACAGATCATTTAAGATATTTATTACATGTTTTCTTATCGATAAAAATGTTATCAATCTGAAATATTTCATTAAATAATTACGATGAATAGATAATGATTTTATAATTATTAGAAATTATTTCAAATGAATAAATAAAGCAACGCCGGGCAATACTGTCAAAAGATATGTTTTATTAATAAAAACGACGTTTCGGCTGCATTTTGGACAACCCTTTTCAAGTAACTTGAAAAGGGCTGCCAAGCTGTCAGTCGAAGCTATTACATCTTTATTAGAAATTATTGTTAATAAACACTCTAAGAATTATATTTAAATTTTAACTTTAATAATGATGGATTAAGTAAACACCCGTAGATTTTTCATATTATCACATCGTAGTACGATAATTTGAACATCTATTAACCAAAAAATCTACGTTCGTTTACTCAATTCACGATTATTAAAATTTAAATTTAAATATAATTTTTAGAATCCATTTTAGAGATAGATTTTTATAGAATGACTATATAAATTACGTGACGAATAAAATATAAATAAATATACTTATAAATATTCTTAGAAGTTGAGGAATTTACTCCGAGGGGTGAAGTGCTAGTTAGTCTGTAAGATGAATATATGTGTATCTAAATTTTTATAAAAACTTAATTGGAAAATATATTTGCAAGACTTTTTGACTGAAGCTTATTTCTTTCTTTGATATCTAAAACAAAGAATTGCAATAACTTATCAACTGTAGGTTTCAAAGATGGATCTAATTCTGCTCCTATAGTTAAATCTGCAACAGCTTCATTCTCATTCCAATTTTAATAGAAATTATTGCGCCTGTAATGCGGTTGCCCATAATTTTGTAACGGGAGCATAGTCCCGCGTTCGCGTGTATGACGGGTTAACCGCTCTCGCAAGCAAACTTGCGTCGAAGACCGTAGTACACCGCGCCACCGCTAGGCGGCGACCGGTAAACTTGTACGCCGTGAGCTGGGCTATGCAATTTAGACCCCAGTCGTAGGCGAATAGCGTGGGATAGACTTTATGTAGCGTATAAGAGCGTAACTTATAATGTAAGGTAAGAAAATCAGTCCGCCATTTATTTGTATTATAATTTTTATAAACGAGTGATGAAGCCGCCAGAGGCATGGAGCAGCCGCTTTTTTCTCATTCGTACACTTTAGGTTTATTTCTTTTATTATATATTAATATTTATTTTATGGCCAACTAAGGCCACAATAAATAGAATAAGTTAAACACAGAGTTACTACAGATAGTCTGCTTATCGACCATCTCGGTAGCTCTATTGTATATTGAAAATCACTGTTATTTCCTGGAAGGAGCTTCAAAATTAATATTATCGTCTGATTTAAAAACTATTTTCTCTGACTGAAAGACTGAGAGATGTATCCATTTTTTTATCCGGACCATAACTCCGACATAGGAGAAATCACGCACATCAGCAAATGGAAATTGTCAGTTCAAAAATGTCGGACTGTAGTTCGAAAAAAGTAGTTATAATATTGCTACAGGCGAATTGAAAAAATAAAAAAATTGCGTATCGACATTGATTTTATTAAAAAAAAAAAAAAAAAAGTAAAATAACGGCGAGCGAAGAGACAGAAAATTGTTTCATGACAGCTTCGTTAGCTTTCAGCTATCTGCACTGCTATTTCATTAGTATAGATGTGAACGCAAGCAAATTTTAGGAATTTCTGGGTAATTTATTTTATACGCCCCAGTCCGTTTCAATTTTTTTTGAGTAACGTACAGATTCCAAAAAATGAATTCTTTTCCCACTTGACGCTGACAATATTTCGTAAAATGCTTGACTTTTTCAAACTTTCAAAATTACGCATGAGACTTTTTAATGAATTTGTTAATCGCCGCTCGTCTACCACCCAAGATCATCCGCCCACAAATCACAGAATTTCAAGCAAAGTTAATTCCCCCATTCGCAAACCCGGGGCAACTTTCAACGTCATTAAGACTTCCGGCGGACTACTAAATGTTAAACGGGCGAAATGAGAGGAGAACAACATCTTCGTTAAGTGGGATCTTCGAATGGGGGTGTCACCGCAAGCGCGCCCGTTTTCCCCGAAACTCCTCCGTGCAGTTGCCGAAAATTCGCCGGGAGTTGCGGCGCCGACCGGAAAAACCGCTCGAATCCCGACTCATCTCATTAAACTCCTCCCCGGCGCGATATACACCCGTACAACGAACCCCCAATCGAACGTCTCGCCGGAGGGAGGCTTAATGCCCGACCCGCCGCAGGATCCTTAATGGAGTCCGGCGATCTGCGAGGAGGAAGCGTGTACGCGACGAGGACTATGGACGGGGCCAAGACTCTCCCGCCGTGTTTCTCCGAGTTCGAGGATGGTAGTTAACCGATAGTTAGCGACGAGGGCGAATTTGACGCTCTTCGGGGGTATCGATGTTTCCTCCTGGAGGAGGGATTTTCTTCATACTTATCTGGCGGTTGCTGCAAGGGGAAGTTTTCTTATCGATTGTTTTCCAAGTTTAAACTTTCAAGTTGCGATGATAACAGATTTTTTTTAAAGACGTGGAGGATTTTCTTTCTTATGAAGATTCGAACGAGCGTTTATTGCAGATCAACTCCAATTACGTCTGATTTAAATAAATTGAAAATAAAACGTCTTATTACCCTATATTCAATTCGATACTAGATTTTAATAGCTCCCAACTTAAATTTCAATCCTCCATTCCGAATTAGCCGGGATCGCTCCCATGAATTTCCGTTTATTATTCCCAGCGAAACCGAACTTGCCTCGGCAGTGTAATTGCAGCTTAGGTAATTCACCCCGAGCAGTGAAAGAAGCCGGGCAAAATAAGACATGCACAGCAAGAAAAAGAGCGAGACAGCAAAAGAAGGGACGGGGGGGGGGAGGAGACAAGACGCTCGAGTGCGCCGGCAGTGTAACAGAGCGGAAGGTACAGCCAGTCGGACACTTCGCGACTATTTTGGCCCCGCTGGCGGCTGGTGGGATATGCAGCGGGAAAGAGAATTGGATCGTGCCCGCCGTCGACGTCTGCACAACACAGCAGACCGAGGAACAGATGTTGGCGCCCAAGATGCGGAAACCGAGAGGGATAGGGCAAATAGATTAACGGACGAGGAGAGAGAAAGAGAGAGAGAGAGAGGGAGAAAGAAAGAGATAAAAAGGAGGGTCGTCGGTGGCCGTATCGAAATAGACTTTGTTTAGCTGCTTACTGGGAGTAACTTCTTACATTTTCCGCGCCAGATGAGTTCACGCTGGATGACCTTTCGGCTTAAAATGCTGGGTCCTCGAGTACTTTTATTATCGTTCTTTGACGTTGAAATCAAATTACGTTTGTCGGAGGGTAACAATTTTAAAAAAATTTTATTTTACAATTCTCGCTTGGTTGTTATATCTGTAGGTAACTTCCTCATAAGCAGCTTAATTCCTTCCTTCCAAGGGTGAACTTTTTGTCAGCTAAGAAGATCTCGTACCCGAAAAGATTTCCTTCCAAAACAATCACATTATTAAACAAAGCCGACCCCCCAAGCCCTCCGCAGGTAAGCCGAGAAAATAAAGAAATAAAAAAAAAAAGAATAACAAATCCCGAGCGCGAGCGAGACAGAAATCAGTATAAAAATCGGGCGGGGGGAGCGGCGTGTGGGGAAAGAGAGCAAACGAAGAAAGTCGAAACTGCTCTCCTCCCGGATAAAATTGAATAGAAGAGCGAGCGAGAGGCGAAGTGTCTGAGCGGGGAAAGGACGCGCGCCGCAGCGTCATTTCCCAGCCACGGGCCGCGCGCGCTTTTCAGACGCGATTCTCCTCTCCTCGACGAGAGGATCGGGAGAAAAGTTGCGCGAGCCGGCGGGGGGAGGCGAGGAGGGCTACTACGTGTCGGCGTCGAGTCGGGGCCAACTTACGTGTGTGAGCCGAGCGAGATATGGAAAGTTTCAGCAAAGTAAATTTGGCCGGCTGAAGCTCGGACTGTACTTTTTCTACTTCTTCTTCTTCTTCTTCTTCTTCGAGGCTTTGGTATTAATGGGTAAGGGAAAGGCACAACTCGATTTCGAGTTTTAATCCAATGTCTCTTTCTCCGCCGACGGGGACCGAGCGGAGACGTTATTCTCTCTCCTCCTTTTCTTTCTCGACGTCATTGTTGATGCCTGCAGATGGCGCCGCAGAGGGCCTTGTCTCATCGGCACTTTATTTACTTGGCAAAGCTTCGCTATTTTTCTTCCAGGCCGATGCTTTCGTTTCGCGTACTGTTAACTCGGCGCTCAATGCTGAACTTTGAGGATAATTCGTGAATGTGTGGAATATGGTGTTTTGAAATATTGAGCTGCTTTGACTTAATCGACGGGAGCTTAGTTGACATTCACGCAACCAAGGTTCAATATCTTCAGAGCAAGTAGATTTTATTAAGCTCTTGTTCAATCCTATACCATTGAACCTTTTACTTTTCCCTCGTTGAGGAAAATCGGTTATATTCGAGAATATTTATGCGCAATATCACTACTTTTATACGTCTTTTATACTTCATAAGCAATTTCGTATCGCGAATTTATTTACTCCGGCAGAAAACGGCCACAGATTCGAGAGAGGCAGAGAGGGAGAAAAAAAAGCAAAACAGCGAGAAAATTGAAACCATGCCGTACGGTGAAATTAAAAGACAAGCTGCAGCAGCTAAGAATAATAAACGAGAGAGGAGGAGAGTCGAAAAAGTAGGCGGTCACCGAAATATGTGGCTGCGAAATACGAGTGCTTTTTGAGGTACATGAGGGAAATCTCCGTATAATCACTTTTTTTCTCCCGCCTCGTCTTTGTCCTCCTTTTGCGCGCGAAAACGAGGGAAAAGTGGTCCGGCGAATCTGCACTTTGCCTGTGTACGTGGCTTCAACGTGTTTTATCTCCCGTCCCGTTGCTCGTATATGAATTGCTCCTTAATAAAAAACGAGACGGGCGTTGTTATTCATTTTTATCTGTCTTTTCGCGGGGATGTATTATTTATTAAGACTCTGGAGACGTGAAAATATCTGCTCGGACGAAAGTTGGACGAGGATTAAAAACGACTTTAATTAAATGGCCGTGGTGGCAAAAAAGTTGAGCAATTAAAATGCACCCACGGAAAATGAAATAAAACGATGTTCTAAATGATTTTCTTACCAAGTTTTTAATCCTACTCTTCTTTTTTAGGTTTTCCGCTTGAATGTCAGCTTTCGCGTTCCTGCAATTTAAAGTTTAAATTCGATATTATAATAGGACAAGTAGGACAGTAGAAGCTAAAAAGCGATTAAAATAATCGACGCGGGAACAGAATTATTACACAAGTTAAATCCCCTTGCAGCTTTCAAACGGGACTCCAATCTCCAGTTCCGTGAAGGCCTCACAAAAACGCCTCCACTCAAAACCCCAAACTCCACCGCAAACAAAGACTCAAGCTTTAAAGAAACCCAGCGGCTCCTCCTTTCCTCGGCAGCCTATCAAGACGCGGGAGAAGAACCAGGCGAGGGGGGTACACAGCCCGAGTCGCCCGGCTCGGCGGTCGGAGAGCCAGCAGCAGCAGCAGCAGCGGCGGCGGCGCAGGGATTAACGTGGCGGCTGTCTCGTGTTCCTGCTGCCTCCAGAGTTTATACGTCGGGAGAAGAACGTGTACGGCTAATCTGCGCGAGCTCTGCGCCGGGCACTAATCGAGATCCGAGCAATTAATTTCGGCACGCACGCGCCACCGTGGAGGGAGGAGAGCGAAGGCTCGGGGAAGGCGACCGCGGAACTTTGCGGATCATTAGCATGGAGGATCGACTGACGAGACGAGCGTGAACTCACGGCGGTGGCTTCTTTTTCCTCTGCGATTTTTCATTGCTTATCCCGAGCTGGGGCGGAGTTCTTTTTTGAAAGTGCTTTTGACCCCTTTTAGAAAGGAAACTTGGTATCGAGCCATTACCTATTATATACGAGACTACCTGCTTGGTTATTCTTCGATGTAATACCATTGCGCGCTCAATGCAAAGCAAGCTGGACGGCTTCGTTAGCGATTAAAAACCGGCGAAAGCTTCCGCAACGATTTCAAAACGCCCGAGAAAGGGAAAGAAGCCGCGCGGCCGCGAAAAGTGTCAGCTCCTCGGGAATTAATGGGCATCGGTGCCCGAGCGAATCTCATTACGCGCTGGGCGAAATTGAGCCGCAAAACACAAGACCTCTCTCCGGGTCCCCTTCCGTTCGCCGCAGTCCAATTTGCATAAGCACAGAGCCCGCAGCCTCTCTCTCTCTCTCGCTCTCTCTTTCGCCCCTCTTCGTTAAATCATCCTCGCGGATGCGGAGAGCGCACCGGGGACACTGCAGCGTGCAGGTCCCCGGTGTGTGCGCCGATGCGCAGAGCCGAGCACACAGCCCGGCCGACCGAGCCGATCGTTTGTAATTGGATTCACAAATTCCGACGTGCATCCTGCATGAGTTACCGCTGCGGCGCTTTGTTTACCCTCGCTGCTTTTTACGGTTTAGTTTTTGCCGGTGGTGAGATCGGTCGGATGGTTTTGCGATCTCGAGATCGGGAGCGATGGGCGGAAGGTTTCTTCTTAGTCAGCGGTTTGAGGGTCGAGGAGCTCGGAGGGCTTGGCGTAGTAATTTTAATGCTTTTGTCGGGGAGTTAAATTCCTTTCACGCTTGCTGAAGTCACAATTACGCACCGGGCAGTCGTTCATCATGCTAATTTGTTTGCCGACGACACGTGAAACCGCGACTCAACAAGCTCTCTGCAAGTAAGCGGTGGAGAGCTATTTGCAGCGAAATATTAAATTAAACTTTGGCTTTTGAATTGTAATTATTAAAATCAATTATTTTGGTTCGTAATTCGTTTCACTAATTTCAATACAATACGGGGATAAATAATAAATTACTCACCAAGCATATATTAACTGACAAGTTAACGATTATTACATTGTTATAAGTGGTTTGAAAACAGAATTTTAGATAAATTACAACGTAATTGAAAAGCATTTGTTGTGATGTCAATAAGTCGATGTTCATAGTATAATTACATAATATATATGCTGCAAATGACCTCCGTATCAGCAGATGAAGCTAAAAGAAACAATTGAATATCAGCCGTACCATATTATTGCAACATTATCATTTTTAAAAGGAATCAAATTATCAGCATTTTTTTATTGTTAAATAGCATTTACTTCAGAGAGAGAGAGAGAAATAGTATTTCATCATTTAATCTCCGTAAAATGATAATAGCCGCTACGAATATATCCGATTAAATTTTCCAAAAACTGATTCAATAACTCTTTTCAGAAATTTAATTTCAATAATATCGATAAGCCAGTGCACTATTTATCGAAAAGTGCAGTATTTCACAGACCCATATCAATAATGCTTTCACCGAAACAGCGACTGCGAATTTCCCCGCAGCCTCATCATTCACCATCGATTGTTTCGTCGATCAATCCCATTTCAGAAACACGCCCAGCAGCAGAAATCGCGAAATACTTGAAGCGCAAATCATTTTCTTTTTCGAAATAGACTAAAAAGTATTTCCCCGGGCAAAAAATTCATTAAACCGAGGCGGCGCCTCTGAAAGGGAAGGGCAGAGACAAAAGGATACACGTTCGTGTAAAACGTAAATCGTTAAGCATGCAGAGGACGATGCAAACGACACGATCGCATGCATAAAACAAGCCCCGGAGAAAGTTCGAAGGCAGAGAGGGCTGGAGAGAGAGAGAGAGAGAGAGAGAGAGAGAGAGAGAGAGAGAGAGAGAGA
>JAWWEM010050735.1:17993-44520 GCA_035582935.1 Ormyrus thymus
TATATATATATATATATATATATATATACCTGTTTCTTCCTCTTTTTCTCTAAGCCTTGTTCACTTGCGCAAGCATACTGACAAATTTATGTGAATATTCCCTTAATCTTTCGTCCTGCTTGTTATGACGCGTTCTTCTACCTTGGAGAAAAGTAATAGCTTCTTCAAATGAATTATACTCGTCTAATTGCGCTTTGTCGAACACAAACAAATTCATTAGCTGCTCGGCGAGAACGTAAAATTGAAGGAGTTTAAAAAAGTAGTCTAGAATAGTTTTAGGGTTAAAATGTTGGAAATTATATCAACGAATGCGTGGCGCAAAAAAAGTTTTTTCTTTTTTTTTTGGTCAGACAAAAAAAAAAGGTTTTTCGATACTTTTCTTCAAAGGCTTGCACAACCTGTTATCTTTTAACTGTTTCGATTAATTTCAGGTTTTAAAACTAAAGGAATTTTAACTGCTAATAGAATGTTTGAGTGCGGTTTCGTTTAGAACATTTTCTTTCAGTTATGAAGAATAATAATAAAATGTTTCTTACCGGTAATGTTGAGGGTGATATGCTGCACATTGTTGCATTCTCGCTTGACGGCTAAGTATGTCACTTCACATTCGTACAAGGCCTCGTCCTCGAGTGTCAAATTCGAAATTTTTAAATAAGACGTCGTATTATTCTTTGTATTATTCTTTGGTAAGATTATGGCCATTCTGAAATCAAAATGAATAATTGTTAAAATCTATTTGCATTAATTTATTCAGTCATGGTAACTTTTTTGTAAGTTATATTAACTAAAAAATAAAAAATTGTTTTCAGAAAACAAATAGCAAATAAATTATAATCGTTATATGTTGTAAAATTGAATTTGTTAAAAACGCATTCTGTCTACTCCAGAGCTTTTAGATATTTTCCCACACTAACTGAGTTAATTTGGCAGGTCAATTATTTCGATTCTATTTCTAAACCACTTTTAACGGAAAAGTTAAAATTGCATTAGGAGTTATTGATCCTACTTTCGCTCAAAGTTAAATCTCTTGATTCATAAAAACTGTCAAATTGATTTAATGGAACCTACGTTGAACGCTATTTTGCACCTACAAAATCGAACTATTTTTATCTAAGATTGAAATCAGTAAATCGCGCAGTAGAAAATCAATGGCAATTCAAGAATGCACAATAAATGCTTCGCGAAAGAGGCGACAGGCTGGTGGTTGCAATTGCATGTACACTCTTACACATTAAGGAAGCCAGAGATATATCGCGTGTCTCAGCACAACTATTTCAGTAACGCAGGGCGGCTGCAAAAGCACGAAGTTTAACAAAGTTACGCAGCCAGCCTGACATTACTCGGTCCCTCCCACCTGACTGTGTACAAGAGGTCATATCGCACCTCCGCAACTCGCTCGACAATCCTCGATAGCGCAATACCGCCGGATCTTCGAGCGTAAGCGCATTTTTCCCTTCCCCTCTCCGGACTTTTACAGGCCTTCTCTCCATTTTGACGGTTTTTTTTTCTTTTCTTCCCGCTGATCTTCGTTGCTGTAAAAACTTTACACCGAATTAGACTTACTATTCTTTCCGTGCTAAAACGAGTTTTATTTTTCTCATTGACCATTACTTTTTTCGTCTTAAATCGTTAATTGCTGCTCGTTCCCGATAACGAAAAACTCGAGGCCCAATATTCGAATAAAAGTTCAGACTCCCGTCGAGTCTGGAAGTTTCAACTTTACACAACCGTCTCGTCCGTTCCTACAAATGCAACGAGACACGCGCGAGAAACCGTAAGCGAGGGAAGATACTTTAGGAAGGGGGAAAGCAACTCCAAAGCACCAGAAAAGTCTTGGGTGCTTTTAATCAGTTCTTCTTAGAAACTTCCTCTGGCGCCGACGGTTTTGCGCGTAACGTTTCAGAGGACCTCGAATTAAAAAAAAAAATTTCTATAAATTTAAATAATTCGGTTAAAAATAATGTTACGTTAACATTATTTATTGCTTTCGTTTAAAATTTTCGAATGGTAATAATTTGTTACGTTATAACTAAAGCGTAATTTTATTTTAAATAATTTGAAATCAGATGAAATAATTCAATTATTAGTGTAAGAACATTTAAAGCTAATTTAATAATATAATTATATCTTATTATTTGTAACATTCCTTTGCACGGGCAATCTTGCTTGCCTCTGCAGGATGCCTTTTTAAGGTATATGTATATGGTATCAATAAATAAACATTATGTTGTTCAATAAAAGATCTCTGCAAATTGAATGCAATTTTATTGAAAAGTGATCGCGCACATCAATGTAATCATTCGAAAAATTATTTCCTGTAAAAGAAAAATCGCTTCCTTTTTTTCCTTCCCACGCAGGTCATTATTTTCGTACACGAAAGAAGTAGGAATGAGGCGCTTCTGTCGAGAAATGAAAAATAGCTCATCAGAAAGTCAACAGCGTGTAAAATCTCTCTATCGGCGCATTCAGATTATGTCAGACACGACGGGCCTCGCATAGCTTCCGGGAAAAAAGCTTCCGCTCCACAATGGAAGAAAAAATTAATCAGCCGCCATTATTCGTAAACTTTCTTTGGAAATCCCCATCCTTGACACGTCTGCTTTTTTTCTGTGATATATGTCTTAATTTCGGACTCTCGATCCTTTTTTCTCCTCGTGCTTTTCGTGCCAAGGGTGGTAAAACGCGAATGGGTCCTGAACTTCCAAAGAGGGAGCATTGGCCATTGACCGGAGGGCTGGAGTACGTGTTAGGGCGGATAAACCCTGGTGTGCGGAAGAAAAGGAGCTAGAGAGACACTCGATTCTCTGCAATCGTTCTAGAATCGATGGCTATGCTACACATATCGGTCTCTCTCTCTCTCTCTCTCTCTCTCTCTCTCTCTCTCTCTCTACTACGTAGGTGGAAGTAAACTCTATTTTGCAGCGTCAAATTGTCTCGAAATTGTATACAGCCCCAAGGAATTTAACATCGTTCGTTTTGCTTGTCTCCGAACACTCTCGAGGAGGGTAAACCAGACTGTATAAGAACTGTCCCAGCAATTGAGAATGCGAGAAGTGTACATCTCTGAAAACAGTGATTTGTAGTTTTTTTACATTGATTTAATTTAAATAATATAATATAATATATCAAGTGTCGAGAGTCTATTAATGGTTTTTAAGTTTATTTACGTTATTATAATTTAAATACAGTAGTCTAAGTCTAAAATACTTTAAAATTTAAATAGATTAAATATAAAAAACGATAAATAAGTCGTATTGAAAAACAATAAGTTTTATATTATACATTTTTTAAAATTATAATCGATTTTTGTTTTTCTTCCTTTACTGTTTGTTAATATTATAAGCAGATATACAGTTTCCACATCGATTTTGCAGTGAATCTTTTTAATTTAGAAACGTAACGGAGATGAAATTCGAGATTAAAACGGCTAGTGCAGTCAGCGTGAATGCTTCGATGATAAAGTGTGCGAATTGAAATGTGTCGAATGGAAAGTTTTATGACTTTCTCGTCGTCGTTCCTTCTTTTCTTTCGTTTTATTCATTGGCCGTCAAAGCTGAAAATAGTATTAAAAATATTTTGCTGAATATATTAATTTACGGCTTCTTGAATATTTTCATTACAAAGATCTTTTATCAAAGTAAATTTCAAATCATTATATAAATTGACTTTCGTGAAATGCTGTTTAAAATTCTGTATGAAAAACAATATTGTTCTCAGTAAATACGTCTCATTTCAACACATAACAAAAGTTTTTCTTTTTCAACTAGCCTGATGGCTTTAATGACTTCTTGTACCGAAGGAAAGCGCAGGAAAAGTACAACACGCGCATTTGAAAGAGATCAGAACGAGATTTAAGCGACTATAAAAGCATCGTCTAAATCGCCTTAAGCTTTTCAAGATGAAATTTAGCGAGAAAAATGGAGAGGTACCAAAAGGGAAAAAAGGCTTTTATTACCTCAGCCGGCCGAAACTACAAGCCAATTCTGCGCGAGGCTATAGCGGTTTTATACAACACTACCTCATAGCTTGTTTTTCACGGACGAATACTTTTGAATAGCTCCAGTAACTGTAGTGCTTCGTTTTGCAAGATTTTAGCTGTGATATATTCCATTCGATATACTTTTAGTACATCTCGCGAAAATCTTGAGATCAGCGCTAATTGCTCGTAGTAATTGATGCAATCGACTTTATTTAGCTGGTAAAACTACTAGATCGTTAAAAATGTTGCTCTTTACATAGATGCAATTTCCCGGGATTACAGAATAACATTGGATTGAAACTGTAGGCATATATATGTATAATTTTTAAATAAATTTGATAATTCTCACTAACGGGAAGGATGAGATTTAAAATATTTCCATTTACTAAAGTTAAATTGAATTAAAAAATATGATCGAAAAGAGTCAGAGAAATTGCTGGCTGTCCGAATCAATCAGCGAAATTGGACATCTACAGAATACCGCTGATCAATTCAAGCACACAATTTGATTTTAGAAAAAAAAAAAAAATGTTTTCTCTCCGCGGTCGAGTTTATTTTTTAAAACAGATCTGGCGCTGAACGGCAAGTTGGCCTAAAATTTAATAACAGCCATCGGAAGGGGCACTAAGCTCCCCGAAGCGGATGCGCACGCGTCAGAAGGAGGAGGGCTCGGTAAGTAAACAGGCAGCAAGAATCCGCGCCCGTCATACGCGGCACACATGCCTATCCGCCCGTAATGTCAATCGTCGAATGACCAGATTGACTTGCCCCTGTGCAACGAACGACTAAAAGCTCCGTCTCCGTCCCTCTGCCGGGCGGAAATCTGGCCGATAGCCAGTGCAGCGGCGGCGGCCGCAGCAGCCGCGCGCCTCGTTAACGCGGCAAGAGGGCGGAGAGGCCGGGACGCGCGTCCGGCTGGCCAGGGCAAATTAATATCTATGTTTCAAACTGTGTCTGGCATTTAATGCTAATTACAAATCAAATATGCCTATCGGCCCGTCGTGCCCGCGGTGGACTACTCTGCCCGGGGCAATCCGCGCGCGGTCGTATACGCTCGCTCGCTTCCGCCGTGTCCTGATTTGTATATAAGCCGTTACGTGTGCTTTATACGAGCACTTGCGTCTGCCAAAGCCTACGACCCGCATAAAGAATTAAATGGGAGCAATTACCTGTGTTTAATTGTGGCTATGTCCCTTTGAACTTTTACTTTACTTTTTCTTCAAACCCGAGGGAAGGGGGGGGGGAATACATGCGTATAATTGATTTTAGCGATGAGAAGCTTACCCATGTAAAGAAAATGGTATAGAACATACATAGTTATTACATATAAGTTTCTCCAGGAATGGACATTCATAGAGTACACATAGTATATGCATAATTAACCTGTAAACTACATAATTAATCTATAAACTAAGAAAAGACAAAAGACAAAAATTTGTCGCTAAGCTTTCTGCTTTTGTGTTTTGTTTTTTCCACATTTTGCGTGTGAATAAAAAATGATGCGTAGTTTATAGGTTAATTATGCATATACTATGTATACTCTATGAATGTCCATTCCTGGGGAAACGTATTTGCGATAATTATGTATATCCTATACCATTTTTTTTACACGGATACACGCTTAAAAAAAATTATTTTTAAAATAAAAACTATATAAAAATTAATGGTTTTTAATTTAAAGTTTAATGCAGTTTAAATGCATTAGTTTAAACGCGTAACACCTGCGATTGTTTGAGGCAACTAGTTTAAGTTAATTGGAAATGATTTATTTGTGACTTGGTGTCCGGTTAAACTCGGTGTGAATCTACTGATATACATTTATCTATTAACAAACTTCCCACGGCTAATATGAAATTGGCCCTGGAGAAGAACGCATGAAACCGTGACCATATTTTAGAGCATCGAAGTATTATATGCTACTTAAAAAAAAAATTCATCGTTCTAGGTGCAGGAGAAGTGGAGAAAAATGATCTTGAAGACTCAGCGGATTCGCTCTGAATGAACGAGAAATAGAAGGTTTTGCACTCTTTTCAGCAGATCCTCAGACGTATTATAAAAGCGTTAAAACTTTCAAACGTGAATCGTATTCATACTGTCTCAAATGGAAATCGGCGTCACCAGCCTATTCTGATTCCGGTGTATTCGCACTTTTTTTCGAATCAAAAAATAAGTAAAGCAGAGGGATCGAAAAACCAGTTTATAAATCAAAAATAACAGTTTTAATTACAAATGGGATGTACGTTAAACGCGCAGACAATTATAGAACCCAAGTCATTATCAATATCTTCTATTCGTTCTTTTGAAAAAAATAGATCAATAAATAAAAGAAATCGATGAATTCAAAATGGAATCGAGCTTCGCCACGTTGGCGTTTGCGGTTCTCTGCTAGGCAGAAATCCAGCAGAATCGAGCTTATCGTATTCGTCTATCTTCTTTATACATATTTTTCGGTCCAAGAAAAACGTGCAACTGTCGGGGAATCGAAGTGAAACAATGAGGAGGTGATGCAGCCCGTAAGTACATACACTCTGAAATTGACATTTCAACAGCTGCTGCGCAATAAAAACGAATTAATTCAGCAGTTTTTGATGTGACGTTTGACGCCGGCGTCGACGTTTCTCAAAAAAGTGCAATCTATTTCACGCATTTATTACTCAAAGCCAGCATTGGTACTTTTGACATTTCGCTTAAAATAATTTCCCGAATTCAGTCGTTCCGAAGCGCTGCTCTGAATCAAACGGCGCATCAATCGACTCGTTTTATTGTTCTGCTTATTTTGATTTATTTTTTGATCGTTCAGGAAAACGTACCGATATCCATTTGGAACAGTATGAGTATAATTCATGTTTGAAAGTTGAAAGGGCTGCTTTGCATCGAATCGAATTAGAATTGTTATATTATTTATTATTATCTTACTTTTTAGCTTGGATTCACACAGTTAAAAACAAGCAAAGCTGCTAATTCTCGTTCTTTTAGTGAAAATCGATTGAAAACGTTTGCATAAATTAGCGTATTTAATATTTATTGTATTCTTCGCCTTTAAATTGTATTGCACTCTTTAAAACATTTATGTGAATAAAATCAAGTGCTCTAAAATGGCGTGCTGTTCGTCTCAATTAATCAACTTTTATCGCATCTAAATGTCTCTCTTTTTCTTGTCAACCCCTATCAAGACAATCAAATTTGAATTAACGATTTTTTAGTTCTCTTGAGTTTTATGCACGTCATGCAGTTTTAACTTTTTAACGGTAAGAACACGTTATAGAAACCTAAACGGTCTTATGTATAATGCCAAGAGATTTCGATTACTTTAACTTTTTAAACATCAGGTTAATTGATTATTTTTCTTGTATTATAATTTATACGTAACGATATAAGGCTGGTTTTTAGTATGAATAATTTACCATACATTTTTTAATTCTGCGTTCAAAATTTTGCCTTGTTCGTTCTACCTCATAAAAGGCTTTATATCACAAATGCTGCTTAAAAAAATTACCATGTGATGGATAACAAGCAGTAACTGAAAACGATTCCGCGTTGATTGGGTCGTTCTCTTTGCATTCTTTCGCGTTTTCATTTTTCTTTTGACCGGGTTTGTGTCGAGTCACCGAAGTGATATTTCTGTATTATTAACGCGTTTATGCATTTACATGAATACTTTTTGTCGCTTTTTGTTGTGCGCATGCAATTTATTTGTACTGTAAATACAAAGTTTCTTTAATACTCGATGAGCAATGAAAAAAATATATATATAGACATAACAAATGGGATAGCGCTTGGTTTACCTTTTGTGCTGTATAAAACAGTTCATTTTTTCACCCAATGAATGGGGACCAATATATTCATACACGTATTTCATCGGATGTTTGCTGATTTAAATAAAATGAAACAGTATATTTAAAGAGCATTAAATAATTAATATAAACAAATTATACAGACTAATACAATTAAATTAAATAAATAGAAAATCGATGATTATTTAAAAATAAATCCGAATGAAAAACAGCCTTGTCGTTAGAAGATTAAACAAAAAAAAATTCAATCTAAAGATAGAGAAAGAAGACTTTTGCAGAGTCTGTAAGTCAACGCTTGTGCACGTACCTTGAAGCCACTTCGTCGTTGGCGAGTGTCATCTCACCGTCGGCACTGTAAACGAAGATCCTCTCGCTGCCTTGGTACCACTTAATGCTGTGCAAGCCGTTGCATTGCGGTATCTCTAGAAGGCACGGTAGCTGAATTTCCGTGCCGATATCGGCGTGCTTCTCGCTCTTCAGCCATGCCTCGGTGCCACCTGAAAACAAACGCGTTCCATCAAATCTCGGCTTGAGAATCTCGAGATAAAGTCCGCGGGGAGGAAAAATTCATTGGCGCAAATCGATAGAGAGGAGGGAGAACAGAGGAGAGCGCGGGCTCGTTAGCTTCTCTCTTAATCAGAGTTGCTCCGCAGCGAGCGATGTATAGCGCTCGCGAGCTGCGGATGAAGGGCACGAGGTTCAAATTTACCTCTTACTTTTGTGATGCTACACGTTTCGCGGAATGGAAGAGCCATTGTGGCACACAACTTAATCTAACTTGTACCCGTGCGTATATAAACACGCGATTGTACGAGGCAGCAAACTACAAAGCACGGAAACGTGGCAGGCAGCATGTCTGCGCCAATTGCGATCATTATCTTTTGGAATGAATCCCTAAAGGTGGCTCTATTAATCATTGTACATTTGAAGGAGGCTTATCAGGCCATTAAGAAAGTTGTAAAAAAAGAAGTTGTGGCGAAGAAGAGAAACACGATGAGGTGCATTTGCGAGGTTTATTATTTTAGTGAGCCCTATATCAAAATACCAGTTTCGCTATTTCGGGAACCTTATGGGTTTTATTTGTTTTACTTTATTATAGCCGCAAGAATTTTCCGTTCAGTTTCACGGTCGCAGAATTAACCCGCGCACAAATGAATTTTTCTAAATTTTAAAGTGAGCTTAGAGTAATTCATAATTAAGTAGTAGGTAACCTCCTTTTTTTTATGAAACAAACAATCGAGTTTTTGTTATTTAATATATAGTCTCGAACAAATAAATATAGTTGAGATTTAATTGCATATTTCATAATTTATATTTTTTGTGTACACAGTTCAAATTATTTTGAATTCCAACTGCGTTCGATACAACTCGCAATGCCCAATCTTCTTTCCGACTCGGACAGACCACCTCACCCTCGCTACAAATAGCTTATTTTCTCCCCCTGTTGCCCAATGTACTATTGTTAATAACCTTTTAGCCCTTTTCAGGCGCTTGACAATTCACAAATTTGAATCGCGTTTAAACATTAGTAAAATACTACATCGTTAATCCGTTCCTTTGTAATAAATGGTTGCGTAAAGAGCTTTATTCGATTAATTTTGTTTAAATAATATTAAACTCAAGTTAATTTTTAAATTATATTATTTTTCATTACGGTTTGGTTGGCAAACAGATTATACTTTTGATTTAATTCAAATTTACCTCTTAATTTTATTTGTTTTAATGAATTTTATTAAAATAAAACAAGCTTGAATTCGAGAAGGATCGCGGCGCATGTTAACACGAAAGTACAAACGCCGCTTGACGAAAATAAATTAAACGATTAAAAGTTTTTCTATACAAATACATCAATATCAATAGATCAACAGTACATACAAAATAAAAATAAATTTTCTGTATACGAGTATTTAAAATGCCCGAGAATGAGCTTTCGTAAATATTCAAATCCGCTCAACCCCTGTGGGAAATTTCACATTTTTTTAAGCTATTTCACTAATAATTGACTAAATTTGGCCAATATACAAATAATTCGCTAAAAATTGGCGAAATAATAAAGAAAACTTCCAACAGGGACCTTATGTACTTATTTGAATTAGCTCTAAAATTTGCACGTGCATTTTTACACAACTAAATGACTTCCGAACATTAATATTACTGTTTAAGATATGGTATACACATTTTCCATAAAACTTTTACAATTACGAAGACCAGTAAAGCTTGACAGCACTGTGTAAGTCACTTTAGAAATTTGATTACCGTAATGCCATCCAGATACGGTACCAATGACATAATGCATTCTCGAAGTAATACTAGTTAAACACGCACTCGCCGTCTGTGCGGATAATCCAGTATATCAAATGATCATATCAATAACAGTATGCACGTAGATCTCCGTTGCTCATATCTATTATAATAATGATGACCGAGAGAGAGAGGGAGAGAGAGAGAGGGAGAGAGAGAGAGAGAGAGAGAGAGAGAGAGAGAGAGAGAGAGAGAGAGAGAGAGAGAGAGAGAGAGAGAGAGAGAGACGGAGAGTGTCGAAGAGAAGGTAACTGGACATGAAGTTGAAATCTGAAACGGGTTATCCGCGACAAGCAGCGTGTATTATAGCGTGCCTCATCGTGTATACAGATATATGTTGCCTCGGGAATTTCAAATCAGCTCGTCTTCGTTCATCATGCATGATCACTGCCGTCTGTAAATATAGCTGCGACAGGTCTGCGTGTACTTGTATGGCTTCTCTTCGTCGTTTGCACGGAAACGGTAGGCAAGGGTTGAATAACAAAATGGCTAATATCTTTCACTGTAATGCGGAAGAATAGGAAAACTTCAACTGCTCCTATTTACTAGGAGATGTAGAGGGCTATATTTTTAATAAATAAGAGACTTTTACGATACTTATTAATTATAAAATCAGCAAAGTTAGTCGCAACTTAACTATAAACTAAGTAAGTACGCAAAATTAATCAGTTTTTATTTCATCAATAACTTAAAATTATGCTTATAAACATTGTTGAAAACTTATGCAACATAAACTCAGAGAGTATAAATAAAAATTCTTTTCTTGTTTGAAATTTTATCTAAAAGTCATAAATCAAGCGGAGCTTGCAAAGTTTTAGAGCAAAGCGTCTAATCAATATTTGACTTAGCAAACAGCGCAAAGTTTCACGCTTGTTCTCTCATAAAAAATTCTAAATAATTGTCGCTCGGCGAGTGCATACTATATTTATACATATTTGGCGCAAACTGCACGCGAGCGAGGTTCATCAAGCAAGCAAATACGAATGTGCGCCCGTTTTCCGTGCGTATGAAACCATTATTTATGCACCGCTTGTCCCGTTTGCAACATATTCTTTATTTATTTATAGGACTATCTTCCTCTTTGTTCCCTTTTTTCCGCTGCAGTTTGGTCCACTTGTGTTTGCAATCGCGCTGCATGCGATTCTGACGCATTGACACCGTGATGCGCGTGTATTTATTGTGCGCGACGTACTGGAAGAGAGAGGAAGCTTATAGCGTGGCTTGAATTGCAACAATGAAATGCTCGCTTCTGGGTTTATTTTTCGTACATTTTTGTCGCCGTCTGCCTCCCTTGCAACAAAGTTGCGCGGCTAGCGTGAGAACCAAACACTTTTTTCAGTTTGCGATGCGCGTTTCGTTGCTTTGTTTTGTTGTTTTTTTATCTCTCTCCCTCCCCCCCCTCTCTCTCTCCCTCGCTCTCATTTCCTCGCTGTACCTCGCGAAAAATATTTTGGCCGGATTTTATAAGCCGTATAAGCGGAATTTGTAATCCATTCTTGATAATATGATCACAACTGTCTGTGAGTAACTATACTCTATATCACCTTGTCTTTACAAGAAGAGATGTAAAGAACATAATTTAAATCTAGATCGAAAAGAAACATTGACATGAAAGAGAAACCGAAAAAGAAAGAGATTAAAGACATGTACCGAAGGAGGGGAGAGAATTGATCTTTTCTTTGATAACATCTTCAAAAGGAACATTTAATATTCTAGTCAGTGCGGTGCAAAAAGTTTTAAATTGAGTCACTTTCCTTTCTCGGGCCGTTCACGTCGACATTTGCGAGAAGAGTTCAAAAGCGTAAAATTTGCCTTACACATATGTTTATACATACGCACACTAAGATATCAAAAGAGGTGTCTCAAGAAAAATTGAACGAATTGGTTATAGGAGTCTCGGGACTGAACATGTCCTACGCGAGAAAATGCTACACGTCGTTACTTCTGTATGTCATTGGTTCGGTGTTTTTTAAAGCTAAACTTAAGTTTTTTCTACAGATATATGTAGATGTATTATGCATTGTAAATTCAGATTTTCAAACTCGTATAACTCGACAAATGTTTATATTTATAATTTGTGCCTACGGAAACTTTTTATCAGGAGGTCATGAAGTATATCAAAATATAGCATATCCAAAATTCAGCCAATATCACCGGGATCCCCGTAACTTTTATGCGGAGTTCTTTTTATTTTTAAAAATTTAATTAAGACTGAACATATCCTACACGAGAAAATTTTACACGCCATTAGTTCTGAATCTGTATAGATTCACAAAAACAAAGGGGTGTAGAGGGTTTATTTTTTGTGTAGGATATGTTCGTTGCTGGTTAATTGATAGCGCTAAAAGTTCAGACTTTAATTAGTTGATTAGCACAATTAAGTTTAAAAATTGAATATGAGGTAAAATAAGTGCGCCAAGATTAAAAATTCAGTATGACATTACCCTAGTAGAAATCAAACCATTTTTAATGCTTTAAGATTAAATTTTAGCATTTATTGGCCAATTATGGAGTATTTTTTGGCCATTTATGAAAAACTGGACAAAAAATGCTCTGGCAATGTTTTCAGTTTCTACCAGGGTAGTTATAGCGATATTCCAATTATTAAAATAGTATTTTTGCTTGAAAATTAATCGTATAAAACGTATATATAACTCCCTGGCAGCGACCCGATATGATTTTTCAATAATTTCCCGTAATTTCCACACGCAGACGCGCGTACGCCCGCGTTCTATTTAACTCTTGACACCGACGAGCAGTCAGCAACTACCACATCAAGTTGACACACGAAACTTCGCGAAAGTGCAGTGTAGACATATTGCGTGTATCCGTTGCGTATATCATTTGGCCTGCAGGCCAAATGATCTCTTTGATGAACGATGTGATGTGTATGGGAAAAGGGGAGGGGGGGAGGGGGTGCCTAAAAACTATTAGAAACTAACTAGCGATCCTGCTGTTCCTGCTTTGTCTGCCTATATATTCAACTGTGTGATGTGCGCCCACGTAAATTGCTAGCTCGTTGCATTTAGTGCTTATTACAGGTGCGCAACGAAGCCGAATTAACGAACACGAGATTGGCTCTCTGAACCGTTCGTTATTATGACGGATATCGAGATCTGGAAATAACTACCCTTTTCTTCGAGTAACTACTGTCTGCAAGATTTCCGAGGAAATCTCAACGAGCTTACATTTGATGTATACTTATTTTTTGCTTTGGTAAGACAATTCTATTTGTACACCGAGGTACAGGTTTCTTTTCTGAAACTAATCAGATTGTTTTATTTTTATTTTCTAAGGGTTTTCAACTTTGTTAATCTACTTTTTGTATTTGTTTTGCTACGATAATAACTTCATAAAATAACATCTCTCAATTAAAACATTTTCATTTGAAAATTTATCGAAAATAATGATCCTTTGATTTTGAGCATCCATTCTGTTTTTACTAAATTTGATTTTGCTTAGCTATCCACGAAAAAGCTAACTTAATGAAAGCAAGCTCTCAAAGTAGGCCAGGCGCTTGCATCGAACTTCCGAAAACAGGTTACTCGTTGCCTCTCTCGCTCGCGGCGCAGTATACGAATTTATGCAAACCAAGTTAAGCTTTTCATAACGTGCCACTACCTATTACACATCTTTGCCTCTATTTTTTAGTAGTTGGACTGAGGCTTTAGCTGGAATACCATCGGTACTCTTCTCTTCTCTTTCTTTCTTTTTTTCTTTTTTAAAATACTCTTTCCATCGGCCACGATAATGCCTGGTTTCCAAAATGAAAAGTGTTTAATAGAACGAAAAGTCATATATAATTTTAGGCAATTAATCTTAAAATAATTTCAATATTTTTCTCTTTGGCCTAAATCGATTAATTGACAGGCGATATCTCCAAGGCGACCAATTAGTATATCTCCAAGCTTACTAGGTCAACTTTTTTCTGTCCGTTATTCGCTTCCTGTTTCCTTTCATATAGAAAATCAAAAGAGTCAAGATCGATTTCGATATTCTCGGATATGGATAATATGCACATCTTATAATAATAGTATCAGTAATAATTTATCAATTGTTACGTCTTAAAGACGTATCTTTATTAAAAATATCCTTGCCCTTTTGATATTATTTTTGTTGCTGGTCCATTATATAAGACATCGTATTGTTCCGAAATACAGTCGTCATTACGAAGCGGTGTCCAAAACGTGTAGCCTGCTTCGATGTCAATGCAATGCTGATCCGTAAATTTGCAAGTTGTTCCCGAATTCAATCTTATTTTATCCGTTTTTTGATTAACTTGAGCGTTATGCTCCAGTGATGTGATTTTTATTGTTCCCTGAACTATTACGTCGTTCCAGGTTCCGTAATTATCTGCGTAAAATGATATAAGACATATAAGATATACTATATAAGACATCGTCGTACTCAGTTGGTGGAGTCTATTACCCACTAGACTCAAAAATAAACGCTAAGTCTTTTCAGACTTAACACAATTATATAAATACAGCTTTACATGGACGATTTAGTTTTCTATTTAGTTATTAAGATTTTCAAATTTAAATTTGGAAAATAATTATTTTTAACAAACGTACGAACAGGATAGTCGCAAATAAAATTATGTGATGATGTCTAACTAAAGTATTATTTTTGGATAGACTAAATTGATAGATAAAAGTTGAATATATCTAAAGTGTCAGTATTTGACATTTTGAAGCAACCAAAATATATATCAGGAAGTGTAAAATGTCATTTAGATAGGCATGAAAAAGGAGGTGCAGTAATGACTCAGTGAATGAACATTGTTACGCTCAATGCCTGACAATGCATCCATCTGACTTTTTACGGGTTCAAATAAATTTCAGCATTTTGAAAATCTCGCCATCGCTGAATGGTCGCGTTTAGGCTCCCTTTTTGCAATCGAGAACGTTTCTTCTTTTTTTGCACAGTCTGCAGCGTCGACTCTTCCTTGTTGTCTCGTAGTGCGGCACAGTTGCGAGAGAGAGAGAGAGAGAGAGAGAGAGAGTTCTGGCGTCGCGCCAGTTTTGCTCCTTCTGCTCTATCTCCCTTCCCTCTTTCTCCCTCGGAATTTACCTACTTGTGCTAATACGTAATGGCGTGGGTTTGCGCGCGCAAGAAACGCATTACCGCGCTTGCGTTCTGATGGAATTACTCGGGGATAATGCAGAGCCGCCGTTGCGCGACGCGGAGAAGTCGCCTCCTTATACGGCCGCCATCTTTTACGGCTTGCATAAGGTCGCCCGCTCGCTTCCTCCGTCGACGGAATACCAATTTTCCTTGGCTCCGCTCTTGCCTCCTGCTCGCGCTGCAACCAATTTTCCTTAGTGCGCGCCGCACGCACTCTCGGTGCTCCTCGGTGGTCTGCTTCTCGTCATTGTTTCCGCGGGGCACGATGTAATAAAAGTCATGTTGCCTGGTATTTGCCAACCTGGATGGATGCTCAGCTGGGCCCCTCGGCTGAGTGTATGCGGCACGAATTGTAGTACGTATGGGATGAGGGACGATTTGCGAAAAGAGGACGTTCGAGAACGGCCAGTGAAATGTTAAAAAGTAGTTTAAACTAATGAATGCGCAGCAGGATTAACTATTGTAGATATTAAAGATGAGATGCTGAAAGCGTTTAGTAAGATACGAAATTAAAGAGTAGTTTTTTTCAGATAAGTTTTTCGCTCGACAGTTAAACCTCTTTAAAAGCATTTATAAAAGAGACGAATATTTTTCCGAAATATAATTCGAATAAAAGATAAATTAAAGTGGTCCTCAATTGGTTCAGGCGACAAAGGCATTGATTTAAATTTCAAGTAAAAGGTGGATTCGAGTACCCGCCGTTATTTCAAAATTTTCAAAAATATATTATATTTCTTTTGTTATTTTCCCCGAAGAATCGTAAATAACGTGCGAACTATGAACTTTTTCATAAAGTAAAAATGTAGGGCACTTTTCGCGCTTTCATGTGTCAACAAAATAAAAAGGAAAGAATGCGCGAAAGAAAAATTGTAGAAAATGCCGCTGCATCTAGTCGACTCAAAAAACACTCTTACTATGAATTTTTCAAATGCGCCCTCGAACGTCAATGAGCCCTCGATAGAAAATCGACGAATGCTAAGTAGCCAACTTTGTTTTCTAGGATTTACGAAAACCGCGCCGTTCAAGAGGATTGGGGCGAGTGGCAAGTTTGTGTATTCGAAGCTTTCGCGAAGGAAGGAAGGACTCTTTGCGGTCGCAAGAAAAGCAGCGCGTGCGTAAGTGTTCGTCTCCGTTCTCACACTCGTAGTCGGGCTTATCGTAAGCTCGAAACCCGCGGCGAAGGAGGTGGGGGAGAAGAGCAGTTTTACGCAGCAGCAGCAGCCAAGTTCGCGCGCTTTAATATTCGCGGGGCGTCTGGAGCTTTGTGCTCCCCGCCCGCCCCCCGTATTTTTGCTCGACGATTGTCGGAACTTTTTCTGCGCGCATTGTGTGCCAGAACATGCGTGGCTGAATCGCTGCGGGGCGAGAAATGGGGTAAGTGAAAGACCGAGAGTGATGGAGTGGACTATCTGCGAGTTTTGGAAGGGTAAGCGCGCACTTCTGGGCACTGCAGAAGACCAGATTCGTTTAATTAATGTTAACTTTTGAAGCTTCTTCTAATTAGTTATAGTGGGCTGGCATGCAATTCAGTATTAGGTTCGTGGCGCGTCGTTTATTTATTATACATAACATCATTTAAATACTTTAAATCATTGAAATAGTCGAGAAATATTCTTTGGTAAATTTATTCGTTCGCGTTTTTTCGGTTGCTGCCATACTTATACGCTTACTTGTCATCAACTAAACCGCGTATGTATTATACTCTCTCTCTCTCTCTCTCCCTCTCTCTCTCTTTCTCTCCCTCTCTCTCTCTCTCTCTCTCTCTCTCTCTCTCTCTCTCTCTCTCTCTCTCTGCTGGCTGTACTCACTTTTTTCTTTCTTTTATTTGCATTCTAGTTTTCCACTTTCATGACTACGTTAATAGCCTATTCTGGAAAAAGTCGAAAAAATGTGGATACTGCTGTTCACATTACAAAAAAACTGGTCTTTGCAACCAGTTTTCATCAAGCAGATGGCAACGAAAATGTGCTGCATGGTTATCGCAGGAATTATTTTCTACTGCAATATGTACTGCTTCTGGATTTAGCAAATGGATATTTGTATGTACTGCACTTGATGAAAAAATGAACGAGAATATCTGACTTGAGATTATGTTTATATTGAAATTTCTATAAAAGTGAAAGTTGAAAAATTTGCCTGTAAAGAGCAACGTACAAAACTCGTACCACAGGGTAGACTTGTTTCAACAAAAAAACTAAATTTTCAAAGTGGAGCAAAATTAGAAAAAAATATTTTCAAAGTTAAAAAAAGAACATGCGCAACATATCTATATTGTTCGCTTTCTGACTGTACGTGTATAATCTTCACTGATAATCACTCCCTGGTAGAATTTCCAGCATTGAAAATGATCAGGAAAATAGTTAATAGATAAGTCCCGTGGCTATTTAATAGGTCGCGATGAAACGCTTTTTTTCACATGATTTCCTTATTAAATGGGCCGATAATTTTCTTTCTAATTGGCATTGGCTAGTAAATAGTTCAGAAAGTTATTTTTGTAATATGAAATATATCCTAAAATAACAAGATAAGTTTTACCTTGTAAATACGTAAGAAAAATTTCCACATTTGAAATTGCCAAAAAATTCTATTTTAATAGCTAAGAACTATAGTTATCAGCTCTCAAAACTTTAATTATAAATCTTAAGTGTGACGAGGTTGCATAGTCTTACTTTTTTAGAACATTTAAATTAGCTACTTAATACCTTAAAAATGGGTTACAGCTTTTATTCTATTAAATGTTTAGTTCATGTAAAAAAAAGCGTTTCATGCTCGAAAATTATATTCTAAAAAGGTTAGCTCGTTTCTACCGATCTTTTCTTTTGCTAACTATTTCCTAGATAAGAAATGTTATCCATTTCTACCAGGGCTGAATCTGCAGATCTGATTTTTTGTTGAAATTCATGTTTCATAATTCAAATTTGTTCAACAATCCCTTTTACTTTTGAATTAGTACCTCACCTAGTCATTATTTCCTTCAGTTGAATTTAAAGGGAAAAACGGTTGAACTTTATAATCGCCGAAAATAAAATTTTTACGGTAAAAGTGCAGTTTCTCTCAGTTATTATAAAGAAAATTTATATTACTTAAACGAAATTCACCAGCATTTTTAGAATCTACTTGGCAAGTCGCAGTCACTAACGCTAATATGTGAATCGAAGTTTGCCGATGATTTTCCCATTTACGTAATTCCTTTAGTTTAAATTAATGTATTAAATCCCGTCATTTAACTTCGAAAGCTCTCGAACAAATGTTTAATTTCCTTTAGTGGATTACCGGTAGGCGTCTCTTCCATTCGTCTAGAATAAAAGTAATCTCACACCTAAGCACTGACCGAATTCACAAGTTGTCAGGCATTAGAAGTTCGCCATTGCGATCGCAGACACTCATGTACGATCGACGAAAAGGAGAAAATTGCCAGGCTGGAATCGTATTATCAAAACATTCGTCGACCGGATGAAAAATGGCGGAGCGGCCCGTAGAGTGAAAGAGAGGGCGAAATCCTCATCTCTCATTCCTTTTGTGGAAAAGATCCGAGCACAGCTCTTTTTCTGATAAGTATAACGACACCGTTTCTCGCGATAAACCTCTCCGGTGCTCGATCGAAAGTGTACCAGTATGCGGGTCCCTGCGAATAGATGTGAAAGGGGTGGACGCTTTGCGGCATAATGCGAAACTTACCTACATCATATACTCTTTCCTCGTTCACTCTTTTAGCCCTCCTTCTCTTGTACTACCCTCAATTCTCCGCACTTCTTTTTCGATTATCTACTTTCTTCGTCTTCCTCTTAAATTATGGCGCATAAAATTGTAATCTCCTTCTCAGTCATTCTTTCCTCGCCTACTGTGCGCTATTCTACTCGGTTTACTTCTTGACTTCCTTTAGCGGATCTTGAATAAAACGCGGAATAAATCTTGTTATATTCTATAATGGCAATACAATGATCTTGTTAATAATAACGAGGTAACGTCTCCGAGACGGTATGGTATTTCTGATTTTTCGCGTACTATTCTGAATAATTAAACAGAATGTAAAAGACTCGTCGCTCATTTTTGCACGCATTTCCGTGGATTCGACTTCTCGTCCATCTTCATTCGCTTAAAAGTTTCCTCTCTGCCCAACTTCGTTCCAGCAAATAATCATCTGCCAAGCTTACCTATAAGGATCTATTCGATGTTCGGTCGCGATAAAGAGTCTCTTCCATGAAAGTAAAGAAGTAGCTTGTTCCCAGAAAGTCGTCTCGGCGCAAATCGTTCGTTTCTATTCTCGTTGACCTTTTACCCAGACAGGGTTTAAACGAGCCATGCGACGCGAGCCACGGAAAAAGACGGTGGAAAAAGCAAGGGTCGAGGCGGGAGATGGGGGGGGGGAGGAAGGATTACGATACAGTATCCACCCTGAAGGCGACCATTATCCTTCTGCGCCGCTTGAGAAAAGTTTTTCTTCCGCGCTAGTTTTATTTTCGGTATCGCCTTACAGCGCGTCTTTATATACATTCAATCTGCAAGCGCGAGTCGTTATATTTTATCGGGCATTATTTCGTTGAATGGGAATTTTTGTGTTGATAATAAGGCAAGCGATCGTGCAGAAATGGGATTAGAATTTTGGTGAGAATTAATAGAAGAGTTGCGTTAAAAAGCAAATAGTTTTACTTTTCTTGTAAATGAAAGTTTAGTAAAATCCCATTAAAAGTAAATTAGATCAATCGCGAAAGAAAATAATTACAAGAAAAAAGGTTCGCTTCCTCAAAGAGGAAGCGTTTTTTTTTTAAATAAATACGATCCGTCAAACGTCCTTTTGAAAATCCCAAGCGGTGCTTAACGTAACACAATATGCCTTTCTTGAGAAAATAAATCACGAAGAAGATTGTTTTTTAAAAGCGATGCATTTATAAGCGGGCGGCTGAACTAAAAGCCGTCAATCAAGGTTTGCTCTCTGCCGAGAAAGAAAATTTGTCTGGAAAGAAATGTATCGCCTTGAAGGGGTGTCCCGTTGTCGATCACTGCTACCTTCGTTGTCGAAGGGGCGCTTTATCTCTCGCGCCTCGGCTCGATGCGGCAATTTAAATGCGCGGGAAATTACAAGGGCCAAATGAAATCGATAACCGATAATCAAATTAATCTCTGCAGCTCTCTCTTCCCTCCCCCACCGCTCCCCGGCTTTATTGACAAAGGAGAGATACGCGCGCGGGTGATTTACCTTTCAAGCCAAGGCCGGAAATGAGGATTTTCTAGAAATCCAAAGCAAGCTTGTCGATTGCTACGGGTTCCTGCTTCGATCTCGCCCCCACTTCTGAGAGAGGATTGCGGCCTATCGGCGCGACCCACCCTCTCGACGAAACTGCTTCTCATAAATCAAATCCGACACCCCGGATGTACTTTGGAAAGTAAAAAATAACGACGCCGGCTGAGCAAATTTATTAAGCGAAAATGAACAGAGAAGCTCTTATATTTATCTTCCCGCGGGATTTCCGACTCGAGCTCGAGTCGAGAATTACTCCGATTTTTCATACCAAAATTTTGAAAATTCATCATTTAACTATTTACAGAAGCTTCGTAGGGAAGTCCCCCGGGGGTCGGTGGGGGGGGGGGGTTCGGATAGTATTTGCCTGAAGGCCACGTGGAAGCGTAACAAGGCCTTCTGAATAATCGCTAGCGGCCAGTTGAGCCAATGGCATGTATGAAGCCGACATTTCGTGAGGGAATATTCGGGGCATTTAGGGCGAGGGCTGCCTTCCGTCAGATCCAATAACCAGTAGTCCTGAGAAGAAACGGGTTTCCTCCAGTCTCCTACAATAATTGCTAATTTTCTTTTAATATTAGAAAGCTAGTCTTCTTTATATATAAATATATATAAGACTAAATGAACGTGCGACTGGTAAAATATTTATTTTATCATACATGAAAAAGTAAATGAATTTTACAAAAATTGAAGAAATCTAAAAAAGAAGCGATATTTTTGAAATGTTAAAATTTAAAATTTAATTTTTATTTTTAAAATTTAAATTTAAATCTTTTTAAAATTCAAATTTATATATTTTTAAAATTTTTAAAAATCTTTGAAATCATCAGAAAATGTCCCAACCGCACGTTCACGTGAATGCAGAAAAGTATTGATCTCGCGACAGAAATAAAAGTAGCTAGATAGAAATAATGGCAGCAGCGTATTTTTAAGTTTTCCCGGCTATCCGGGAGCTTCAAGGCAGTGCTGCAGAAAGTTGGCCTTTTTGTTCAGCGCGGAGCGAGTTGCAGCGCGATCGTGCGCTATTTATTTCGCCCATCCTCGTTTCGTTTCATCCAAAACTTCGTCAAAAAGCTCGAAGAACAAGCCAGCCAATTACTTGACTTAAAAGAGTCAACGAATTCAGGAGTAGAGAGGAACGAGGAGGCAGGAAAGAAACGACGACGGAATGAAAAGATAGATGCTTACTCGGAAGGCAACTCTCTATATACTAGTCCGATACTCTAATTCAGATTTTCCAAGCGACTACGCCCTTCCTCGTTGAGCAGCGAAGATGCTTAATGGATTGTTCATCGACTGCTGCAGGTACAGGGAGATGAGTCATTAATACAGTTTCCAGGGTGAAAAGTATTTTATTCAATCAAAACACGGCTGCAACTTTTCGCTGTTCTTCGCCGACTTGCCCTGGCAGAAACAGCTAAGAAGAAGGTATACAGCAAGTCATTTTTCTTGGTCTGTGCAGCTCCGATTAATGTGCAGATTATTTTTAAAATTTGATTTTCTATATGTCAAAAATAAAAAAATGTTCACTTTTCGTACTCAGAATAATCTGGCAATTCAAATTTATATTCGGAATATGATTTCGGGATATCGCGAAATTGTTCAGTAATGCGTAAAAAAATATAAGCCATAAGTAATAAAAATAAATGTAATTTAATACTGAAAAAATAATTAATTCGTTCAAAAAGTATTAAAAGCGAGAAAAAAAATATGTAAACGCTTCTTAAGCATTTAGTAAAAGTGCGCATTAGGATAAAAGAAAAAACCAGAGTGAATAATTATGAATGACTCAACCGCGGTTAAAGTAAAAGGTTCAAGCGAGTGCGATATTTGAACTTGAAATTTTTACTCTGCATTATGCACATAACCAAAGGTGCAACATAGTCAGGACTGAGCAGCTACTCCATTTCATAACTTGCGAGCGCGGTATAGAAGAGAGAAAGAGAAAGGAGAGAGAAACTGCGCAGTGAAGCTTTTGCCACTTTTCACTTCTTTCCCCGGGCTCTCCATTTCCTTTGGCGATGATTCCGGTACGTTGGTCGCGCGTATATATACAGGCTTGCACACTCGGCATTTGCCGGGGAGTTTTATAAGTGTCGCGATACGTTACAGCAATCCACGGACGAGTTAGGAGCTTCGGCGGGGAGGGAGAGGGGTTGCCCGCTGAGCGCGAGAAAGATTGACTTCGCGTTGTTAGTGCCAAAAGTTTTCCGGGGGCCAGCTGCTGCTGCCGATAGCGATCTTCTGCTCTCGGGTTTGTTTCGAGGCTTCCCTCAGCCCGGGGGGAGAGAGAACGGTCTTGGAAATTATTCCGGCGACTTATCACTCGGGGCGATCGACCATTTTTCCGATATGAGCTAGCACATAATGGCCCCGGATTTTTCTCCGGATATTCAGCTCCAATGGACTGCGAATTCCGCAGTGATTAAGGCTATAATCTAAGCGATTGAGAAATAATGTGCTCGAAATGCACTTGAGTTTGCTTTATTTACAAGCAAAGAGTAAATTTATTATTTGTTTTATTATACTCCGCTGCTTTATGATCCAATAATTTTATGCAAATAAGCGTTTTATTCATTTATTTTAATACGTTTTATACGTGAAATAATTAAATTTTCTTTTCCATTTAAGCATTCAAATGCACCAAACAGACCCATATTGTAAGTATATTTAATTTTTTAAATTAAATAAATGTTGTTTTATTAATTCTTCAAAGTCTTTATAATTTATAATGTTTATTGTTACACTCATACTTTATCACAATTCATGTTGTTACAAGTACACATAAATATGCAATTGCGTAACAAAACAAAAGAATAAAATAAAATAACATCTATATACTACGAGATTTTAAACTGTATTAATTTACATAAATATTTGGTGATTTCTAATTATTAACCATTTCAGCTAAGTAAAAGTTAATTTTCCTTTTCAAAAGAAAGTAATTTTCATGCTAAACAGTGCTGATTGTCAAGGTTAAAAAAGTCAAAAGGGGATTTCTGCAAAAAACAACGGAATCCGCTTCTATACACTAATGAGGAATCTACACATCCGAATCCTTTTTCGCCCTCGTTTTTTTTTTCGGTCCAGCCTACATCAGTCCATAAATTTAGGAAACTTCCGATATTTCGCAGGCCGTTTCCGGGCCCATCCATCAAGGTAAGCCGGACGCGCGCGCGGTTTCGCAATGGCCTGTGACTACTTGCGCGCGGGCATCGATAAGTTCTGCCGGGGCTCGCGCGCGAGGACGAATTACAGCGTGCGTTACGCGCGAGCAAAACGTTTGACAACGAATCGCCCCGCCGGCGATAGATTGCCCCGAATCCTTTTTCGTTGCGCGCAGGCACGGGCAATTGGCGTTTTTCGCGCGGAAGAGATGTGTCTGACTGAATACGAGCCTGCTCTACTGCGAATGGCGCGTTATTCGATCGGTTTGATCGGTCAAATTGAATATTTCAGAAACTATGGGCAATAATGTTTTTGGGTTTACTTTACTTTACTTAAGGATGACTTACGAATGATAAAAATTTATTCCACGTAAGCTATTGGCAGTATTGACCCACCTGAAACAGAAAATGAAGGATTATGTCAATTAAAAAATTTAATGATTTACGGACGAAAATTATTATCGTTCCATTAATTTTATAAATTTCTGTTCGAAAATAAATTTTGAAAGGAAGAAAAAAAAAACTATGTTTTCCGTTGATTGCTTCAGATAAACAAGGATGAGGATGACGTGAAAATTGAATTTGCATGTCCGTGCACTGTAGCATGATTTTCATCCAAATTTACGAATTTAACGGATAACAAATTAAAGCAAACTGAATACATCGTACACAAGAGGGTGCTTCGGGTATCTATAAAACGGACAATTTTCATTAATATTTTAGATTCTAGAGCTTGAAATTGAAAGCGCACACAGCAAATTCAGCGGCTAATTTAATTTAATTTGTTCTCTGTGCAGCACCGCCGCCGACGAATGAGGAGAGTAAATAAAATTTAAGCCCCATATTGAACGGGATCCCTGCTTACCGTCGACTCTCTTTTTGCGAGGTCCGCCATACACACAGAAAACTGAAAGCCTCGGCTCTCCTCGCTTAATGAAGTAAAAATTGCTTTACACGCCGCTATCTCTCATCTGGCCGGGGGAACAAAGAAAAGTCACAGCCCATATATCCGGGCATCTCCTCGGCCGCACATATATCAGCGTTCGCTGCATTACGCGCCCCCGCAGAGGGGGATGCGGCGGCCTCGCGCTCGGGCTTGCGCTCCGAGCAAAATTACATTATACGGACTAGATTTATTGGCGATCTCACGGCAATGCGAGTGCAGGCGCGAGCTATCTCGCATAGTTGAATTAAAATCGAATCCGAAGGGAGCCGTATCGCCGCCGGCTGATCGCTGTGTCCTTCGTACAAATTGTGCCCTCGGCTAAATCTGTGCGTTCGCGTAAAAGCTTTTGCTTCATCCAATAAACTCTCTCTCTCTTCTATAATACTTTATCATAAAACTGATAATGGAACCTCGCGTAACCTCTGGTCGTAACCCTTGAACGGAGCGAGAAAGAACGGTAATCACAGGCAGTAAAAAGTCGCACATCCGTAATGCATATTTCGTCGTTGCAATTCGTACTTATACATCATAAGTCGTTCCTGCAAGGTAATAAAGTACGGATTGATTCAAGAAGGAATCTTACAGTTTTTCTGTTTTTGTTGGAAAATGGAAAGGAAGAAAATAAATTCTCTCTTATTATTTTATACCGACGGAAGCTCTTTTTGGGTGGGAAATAATCGAATTTTACGTAAATAGAAACTATATAAGACATATTTATTCGACAGATTTTGATGAAAAGCCAAAAATACGACGTTTTTAAAAGATTTTCGAATCAACATAAATTTATAAAGGATGGTCTACTTTGGTTATACACGTACCTTTCTCTTTAAATAATATTTTGTTCGTCCCGAAAAACGAGCCAAATAATTTTTTAACAATTATCGAATTTCAGTTTTACTCAAATAGCTTCTAGCAATCGGAAATCGTTTGTGTCTGTAACTCTAAAATGAACCGGACGAGCTTTACGAAATAAAAACACGTCACTTATACGTTCTATCTGCAGAGCGAGGAATTCGTCACTTCGGTGTCGCGTGACAAATAATGGAGTTATTGTTTTTTTTTTTTTATTTTTTTTCCTTTTATTACCCGAGCTCGTGCGAGCAATCGCGAATTCGTCCGAGCACCGGCAAGGGCGGAACTTTCTATTGCCGCTGCACGCAGGGAGAGCGAAAGATTTATACGTCGTAGCGTGAAATATCGCGAGAAAGCCGAGAGGAAGGGAGAGAGTACCACCCGCAAGGATTTCACCGGGAAAGTAAGTTTTACCGTTGCCGTGATTCATATGTACGTGTATATATACGTGTACCTGGTAAGACGCGCGCCCGCGGTTTATCAGGGACAGTTTGTAACTGCAGGGAAACAGAGAGAAATAAAGTCTATAGATATATATGTGGGCTGTGGGAGTTTCAATACGACGGGAAATGCGCGTATAGATACAGAAACTCTCTGTATATATAAAGAGTGGTGCTAAATTTTACCTCTTGTTTGCTTTCCTTTAGAGAGGCACTATATTTCACACCCCGGTTCATAATAGTTTCCTCGATCGGCAAAGAGCTACAAATTTATCTACCCTCCGCAACTCAGATTATAGTGACTATATTTATGATGACGATGGCGCTGGTGGCAGTGCAGTGATCACCTGAATATATAATTGATAATATAATGCTATCGGTTTTTCTGCCGAAAAAATTTTACTTCTGTTTTAATATTATTTTTTATGCAATTAAAGCCTTCAGTAATATATAATTACAATTGATGAACATGATTCATGAATATGTAAATATGCAAATATGTTTTGTTTTTTGCTCTTAACAAGCATTTATTATTTTCAAAATAAACTATGCATAAAGATTCATTCGGTGTATAATTTATTAAGGAAATGAATATTATTACAAATCCTTGAATTAATGATTGTATGAATACATGTAACTATTATTTATCAAAATATTTAGAGAGATACGTATATTATACTTT
>JAWWEM010050737.1:0-10789 GCA_035582935.1 Ormyrus thymus
CAGATTCAAATAAAGCTTTTATAATTTAAAATATTATTGTTAATTATGTAATTTTCAAACAATATTATTTTCAATAATTACTGTATTAGTTAATAATTCGGTAAAAACTTTCTCTAAACGTTCTTTTGCCTCTAACGACAATTTTTTTAGCTGCTTTCGAGAATTTGAAAAAGTATTAATTACTTTTTATCTGTTACATGTAAATTTAATGCATTATCAATTATAAGAGTCAATACTTTTTAAATAAAAAATTATGAATAATTTACAACGAACGTGAATAAATTATATCTGTTCTGCGATATTCAACGATCAAAAAATTATTATAAAATAGATGCTTAAAATTTCGTATTTTATTATGTTAAATTGATCGCGGAAGTCTATTACAACGAACAAGGTCACGTGCATTGTATCAGTTCCTTTTTATCATCTCTTATATTTGTAGATATAATGAGTGTGCACATTGCACTCTGTCTATTTTTTATTTGAAAAATAATCATCATATTATTTCACTCAAATCAAACTTGTTTAGCATAAATTTTAGCGGGCTTATTTAGCTGAGACGGTAGCGTCCAATTGCACCTAAAACTTGCATTCGCGAAATATGCTTTAAAGTTCATAAAAATATCACTAGCTCACTAGCTCAGAAAAATATTGTTCTAAAGCTTTTACATAAATGCGGGAAACACTTTCCTTTGTTCTTTTGTTTCTCTGCGATACATATTTTACAATATTAATGAAAACCATTTTTAGTTAAAATTTTACTTTTTCACTAACAAACAATATTGATATTTAATATAATCATTAATTTCTAGAACATTCTGTAGGTATAACTATAGCGTGCGTGATATGGCAGAGAAGAAATTCATTTTTTTTTCTTGAATTACAAGTATGCATAATTTACGTAAAATAATGTATCTCGGCCGTTAAACTTTCTTTTTGAACTCTTGTTAAATCATAAACCTAAGGAGCTTAACCCAAACGACCCTTCACCGCTGCTTGCTTACCGTAAGCATTGTATACTAAATTACTGCATCTCTGTAAATCCCGACCTAGAACTGTATACCTGGGTTTGCAGATGTTCGATCTTTCTCCTTTTAAGAAACTTTATACCATCATAAGTATTCCATTTGTTTTACTCCAAACTCCCAAAATTTCTCGAAAGTTCTGGACAACAGGCGTCTCTAAAATTTTCTCAGTTATCCGTAGGCATCGGTCGAGGAAACATGTCCTGTAGTGCAACTCGTTTAAGTTTAAGAAAAATTATTTGAATTTAAGTGAATCTTGCGTGCAGTAAATGTTATTTATTTTTATTTATCTGTTTTTAACGCTTATTTCAATGTTCTTATTCACGCATTTTTTGCATACTTGTCGTAGTAGCTTAATTTCTACGTAAGTATAAAATTTAGTCTGTAACAAGTCTTTTAAGAATGATATTTTGTTTCTATAGATAATCAAGAAGTGAAAAGTAAAATAGAGCTCATGTGCAAACTTTATCTAGTTCGATATCGTTTAAAAAATCGTATTTTGAACGTTTGATGTTAAAATTCGTAAAAAAGCTACATCTTTTACGGATCCAAAAATTTAGAAATTTTCTCATAAAAAGTATACATAAATCATAATATTTAAAATAATACATTGAACTGAAGAAAATATCTGTCGATTTTGAATACCAAAACATTCTTTTTTTTACAGAAACCCAAGAAGCCCTAATTCAATGCTTCTAGGTAGGCATTCGTGGCTTCGCACTTCCCTCGGACGTTCGCCAGCTGGGTACGTAAAATTCTTATAAAATTCAACTGGAAACACAGTCTTTTAATCTGTTTTCTATTAACGAAAAAATACTGTACAGTATAATAGTTTAATGACTAACTAAACATCGTTAATTTTTTTTTTCAGTGCCAACAGAAAGCGGCTAAGTTCCAATGCCTTAGCTAGGTGAGTGTCTGTAAATATGATACTGAATATGAATTATGTAGAATTTCTAATACAAAATATATTTTATTTTTAATTTCGGTATTACAAGATATTATAAGTTGAATAATTTTAGTACAAAAGAATAATTTAAAATTTAACAGTTTAATTTTACATTCTATGTTGAAATTTTTCAAAGATCTTTTAACACTCGTAAGACTTTTTTTATTCGGCTGAGCTATATAAATTTGTTCCTATTAATACTTTTGCAAAAGCAATCCATTTATTGAATCGATGCCAAATACGAGAATGAGCCAGCGCCCTTGTCGATAATGAAAGAAACTTAATAAGTTGCTCGTCTATAGAAAAAACCTTTAATTTGATTCAATTACTTGTGTCCATGTTACTATTTCCCTTTTTTTACAGTCAACTCTACAGAAGCAGTAGTTTTAATAGTTCGGGACGAGGATCTATCTGCGACACGGCCGACGAAGTGTACAGCGACGTTTCTCTTGAAGAGGATGTCATCGACCTGAATCATCGAGTAAGTATTACTTAATATTTCTCTGAAAATATCCTATCTTTCGTTTTGTTTCTATTCAAGAAGTTATTCAAGAAGTATTTCAATGCAAATAAGTTGGCATTATTTAAAAAACATTTTTTATACAATTTGAATTTATTACATTCAAAATATTAACAAAAAAATCGTTTTTATTGTCAATTCAGACGTGGTAGTGCATTTGAGATGCTTAATTTCATCAATTTTGTTCTAGATTCAAAAGGTCATTTCCTATTGCGATATCAAATTTGGTTTAACCTTACTAAAAGTGTTCGACTCGAAAGGATCGCTTTCTAAATATTCTTACTAATTTAAATCGCATTTTATAAATCGAAAATAACGACTAATTGTAAGTCATTTACCCCAGAACAATTTTAGTGCACGACTAAAAAATCACTTCAGTTATAGATCAAAGCTTTGGTACAGTATGACAGTCTATTTTTAGAATATCATTTATATTTCGCCACGGATTAAACGCGTCTAAATTCCTCTTATGCATTATAAGTATTTGCTTTGACGTATTCAGACGTCATCTTCATAATGCAATTTTCGTAATGTGATTAAACTTAAAATACACCATTAGTTTAACAAAATTAACTTAGAGCAGCCCTTGACTCAAGCGGTTAAAGCATCGGTTTGTTTACGTCGAAATAAATGTCGGACTTTGCTTTCCAAGGTAGTTAATAAAGTTACAGGCAAAGTTAATAATGTTCTACGCGTACTGAATATATTTTTATTTTAAAAACATACCGAGAAGTTGTCGGCAAGTTCTTCGAGAGTCTCGTTTCTCGCTTGTTATCAATCGCAATGCCACAGAAAAAGTAATATCCCCAAACTTTTCGGCTTCCGAGTTTAAATTTCCCGTACGTCCAAATCAAAATTTTATTGTGTTCATACTTTTTACTTTTATTTAAAATTTTTTAAAGTGACAAAATTCTACAAAAATAGCAAAAGTACAACGCAAAAAATACATAAAAAACTAAAATGGCTTGTGGGGGGAAATCAAAGTTCAACAAGATTGCGTTATGGCCAGGATGGGCTTTCTTTATTTTCTTGATTCTATTTGCCGCTGTCTTTTATTGGATGTGGGAGAACCACCTCAGGGATATTATCGGACCATATATCGGCCTCGGTGGCGGCGGCGCTGCATAAGAAAAGCGGTTTGTTTACACTTTAGTTAGATTTATTGTTATATTTTTATTCTTCTATCCTTCATTGGTTAAAGTACCTCGTTTACAATAATAAATACATTTCATAAAGAATTCTTGAATGTTATAAAAATATCAAATTACTTAGTGCAAAATGTTTGATTTGTTCTTATAACACTAAAGTAGATTCCATTTAAGAATATTAATAAATATCGATATTTTTCTAGAAAAAAAAAGTAAATACCTCTTACAACAGGCAATAAAAATTAAAAAAACAAATGTAAGTTTTTTTAAAAATTAAGGAAAGATATAATCCCATTAGCTCAGCATCTCTATTTAAGAAGTATCACGTCATATGCAAACGCATCGCGTTCTTTTGGCTCTGCGCAGTCTGGCACGGCTTCAAATGAATTTATACTTCCGTGACTTTGGGATTTTCTCTATTCATCGTCATACACGGGATAAAATTGGGAAGGCTGCTATTTTCACGAGGCGCATACGTTCTCTCGTATTTTGGGTAAACTCCTCGCAGACTTGCCTGCCGCCTCGTGTGCATGAATAAACAGCTCGCTGCAATCCTTCTTCTTGCAGCAGCGAAATTTGCACCTCAGTACAAAGAGCGCTGCTTAACGACTTTTCGTGCAACAAGCTTCTCAGTTTTTCCCAGTGTGACTGTTTGAAATAAGTTATTTGTCGTGTTTCAAAAGTTTTCTTATTGAAACCTGGTTTTGTTGGCACATTTTTACTGTATTTTACTGTGAATCAAATAAAATAGTAAAAATTTAAGCTATTAAATATCAAAAAACTGAAAGATAAACATTAAAATTTGAATTTTTTTGAAATTTGATCCCGATTTTTAGTACGATTCTGAATTGAAACACAATGATTTAGTATTTGAAAGTAGTGCATAGTATATAGTGTCTGAACATCAATTAAGCTAATCTAAAATCTACAATTTTGGGTTGTCGAGAGGTTATCGATTTTACGGTACTTCCGTTCTAGAAAAATAATAGTAACTATAAGTTAGGCTGATACTAGAGTTAAGGTAACAAATACAGCATCAGGTAACCTATTTTTTTTTGTTTTTTGCCTTAAAAAACAACTGCAGGCAATAATTTATTATTATTGTAAATATTGTAAATTATTTTAGTAAAATTGTTTTAGGATATAATTGAATTGGGACATTTGATAATTTCCACGTAAATTAATAAAAACATGTTTGTTCATGCAATCATGAAAATGGATCGGATATTCATGAGGCATTATTCAAAAAACTTATGGCAATATCGATTCTGTTCTACAGCGCTCTATCTTACCGTTTTGTTTATTGAAAAAGATTTCTAGCTTATCGACAGACATATTATTTACGTATAATTATTTATTAAACATAAACGACAAATAAGTAAGCACTCATCAACCGGAGTATCGATAAAAACGATTATCCGAATAATTTTTCGAAATCCTTAACAAACAAAACTTTATATCAAACCGACGAACTCCTCTCCCTAATAGATAAACGAATAAATTACGACCATTTCCAGCCGGCAGAAATTCAGTTAACCGCCAAGACAGCAGTCTTCATGCGTCCATCCTTACCCTCGTCAAAAGAAAGGATAAGAGCAGCCAGTGTTCCATTTAAAGCCTCCCCCATCATCGGCTAATCCAATAACTCGGGCCGAAGCTGGTCTTATTACCCCGAGTCCGGTAAACTCAATTAAAATTAATGAGACTACAAAACAAGCATGGGCGCACCGGCCTGCGTGCGCTCTCCCTCCCTCCGGTCTACCTCACGCCACGATACGTGTAGTATACTGGCTTCGGGCTGCAGCAGCAGCAGCGGCGTCGTCGTCGTCGACGACGTCGACGTCGCCGGCGCGCGGCGAGCGCCGCCTGCTTTGTCTTATACGAATATAGCACTGGCCGCTTCACTGGCTACTAGTGTGCCGTCGACGGGCCGCTCGGCGACCGCGCCGCCGCTTCTCTCCTCTCATTCTTCCGACCGTCTTCGTTCGCTCGCGGCCAAGCGGCAGTGCGCCTCGTCTTTTTATTTTGCCTTTTTATCCTTCGACCGGGCGCGGAGTGCGCGGATCGGCAACTGGAGCTTCCGAATCGGGGAGATAGCGGAGCGCGCCGCTGATCTCTCGTTCTTTTTTGCCGTTCGAAAGCTCATCGAGTGACCGTCGGGGGAGGAGCTTCCTCGGGCGAGGGCGATCTCGAGGTAGCTTTTAGCGAGGGTTGCCGAGTGCGAGGTATTTTCGTGTGGCGCTGTTTTACATCTTAAAATAAAGCCGCGCTTGTGAATTCCTTGAGACGGGCGTGTGAGTCAGAATCTTTGCACGCGCGCGTGCACTTGACGAGCACAATGAATTACTTTGACCGTGCTAATAAATAATGTGTGCATCGATTTTCTCTCTGTCTTTCTCTCTCTCTCTCTCTCTCTCTCTCTCTCTCCGTTCCGCGCGTGATTTACAGTGGGTGGACGGCGCTTAACGAGTCGAATCGGTTTTATTGGCTTCCGCGGCCCTTTCGCAAGTCCGCGTATTGTTGCTCGCGGCGGCTCGGAGGTTTTTATTAAATTTGGAGGCTACGCAAAAATTGCATCACGCCGCTGCCTCGCGAGTGAATAATCTTTCCGAAGGAAGAGCCGTCGCCGAGTTTGTAATACAGATAACATTATAAATAGAGTCGATAAAAGTTCGGCGGAGTATATCTTGCAGTAGAAATCGCCAGCCGCGGAGTGTAGATAAGACAGCGCCATGTGGCGGATGATGGAGTTTTGAAAGTAAAATAAATAAAGTCCGAATGCAAATAAACTCTGATTTAACTCGACGCGTCTGTTTCTAAATACTCCGCAGCATCGTGAACTTTGCCTGCCTCTCTCGCGTTTAATCTGCAAGAGCGCCTTAAGCCGATTTCTTGCACAGAACATCATTCCCAAACTCATCATCCGCCAACTCAACCCCGCGAACCTCTTTGCCTCAGCTCTCGAGCGACCCCCGGTTTTCCCGGCAGTCCAGAAATTCGTCTCTCGCGTATTCCGCGCAAAAGCAATGCGCCCGACCGTCGCGCCGTAGCATGCAGCAGCATGGAGGCCGCCGGCTCCGCGGAGGAGGCCTCCTCGTCCTCGTCGTTCGGAGATCGATGGCCGGGTAGTAGCGGCAGTGGAGGCGGTGGCAGCAGCGGCCCGTCGTCGCTCGGCTGCGCCGCCAGTAGCGGCGGCAACGACGGCTCGCCGGGACTCGAGTACGACCTCTGGGAGGGACAGTTCCAGTTCGTCGGCGGGAGGCTGCCCGCCGCCACCGGCTGCCAGACTCCCGTCCATCAGCAAGTAAGCCCGCCGCTATATTTACGCATTGGCTTTCTCGCGCTCGAGGAGCTGCCGAGGCGTCAGTTATGGAGACATTGTCTTGCCGGCGGGTTTTAACGATGGGAGGGAATCTGTCGCGCGGAGGTAGTGAGTCATCGGGAGTAATTAAGAGAGTTCGCGCTGTTTTTGGGGCTTTCGTGAAGAGGACCTCACGAAAGCTCTTTATGTAAGTAGGCAGACGGCGGGAATCGAGGTAAACTAATTTCCTTGATGTGTTTATATATAAACGAAGAGACTCTTCGAAGGATTCCCTCAATATTGTGTTCTATATTCTACAGAAAGATATTCACCTTTATTAATAGCAAAGTTAATCTTGTTTTCTGTGCCTATAGGCGCGTATAATATAATTTTCTACTTATACTCTACAGTCCGTGCAGCAGTAAATGGGCTTGAGTTCACCAGAGTTTAAATCGATAAACACTGGTTGCTATAACTTTGTATATTTTTCTTGCGTGATCGTGTATATTTTAAAAGCTTATTCTCATTAAACGCTGCTGGTTCATTCTCTGCGGCAGTTAATAAACGAAGTAGTGCCAACATTATTTGCATTTAAAGAGAGGAAAGCAATTTATTGTATAACATTTATAAATAACAAACAATACGAATACATGTACATTTCTATTACGATCTAATTTACGTACTTTTCCTTCTCTAAACAGGTGCAGATGATTCAGGAACAGATGCACGTCCTCGCAGATACGCAGTCGGCCGGCGAGGAGAGATACGCGCGGATCAAGCAAGAAAATGCGACCCTTCAAGCCAGAATACTCATGCTCGAGGAGGCTAATAAAGATGCCGAAGCGAGAGCCGAAGAGAGGCTTGAGGTACAGATTTACTCCTCCCATATTCTTCCCCTTATGATCATGAATCGTTCGCTTTCAATTATAAACAAGCGCTCTTCTTCTATTTTTCTCGAATTAAACGCAAGAATTTTGAAAAATGGAATAACAGGAAGAAGATAACGCTAGTAATTTGTTTATTTTGATGAAATATTATTAATCAAGGTTATCAGTTTAAGTAACCGTTATCTTATCGTGATTTCCAAGATAATATCGAAAGTGCATTATAACATTTCTAATAAAGTTGAATTATTTTTAAATTTAAATCTGCCAATTTATAAAATAAAACATAAAAGGAGCTTAAATCTCGTTCGCTTAAAACTCCAATTAAAATCCTAAATTTAAATTCAATTAAAGCCTAAACTATAAACCTGCACACTTTATTGTCGAAAACAGGCGGAGCAGCGAAGGCACCGAGAATTAGCAAGTCGAATGGAGCGCGAGAAGGAGCTCCAGCTAGAGAATTTCGCAATCAAGCTCCAGGCGGCCGAACTCGAAAGCACACGATCCAGGGACGAAGCTGTGCGATTACGAGAACAGCTGGATAAGCTCCGGACGGAAAAGCTACGACTCGAGTCGGCGATGGAAGAGACGCGACTCGAAGTCGAGCGAACGCGAGAGGCTGAAAGACGTGCAGCCTTGGGATTATCCGAGGCTACGAGAGAACTCAAGAGAATGGAGGAAGAACTCGCTCAGAAAATTGACACCGAGCGAAGAATAGAGGAAATAAGCCATGAAATGGAGAATCTTAGGGTGCGAAACAAAAGTAAGTTTTTCACCTCATAACTTTGCGTGATAATAAGCATTTGACTTGTTTGGCTTGACTAAGCAGGGGCTTTTAATTTCTATTCAGTTTGTAAATTAAAAAATGTTATGGTGATGGGCTGGAAAGTTTTAATTAAAGTTTTACTGTTTTATGATGAAGAATTAACATGAGCTTGTTAATAGTAAAAGGGAAATTTTTGTTTAAAGTTAGTTACGGCCAGAGAATATTATATTTAATGTATTCGTATTTTACTCGCTTATAGTATGTTGCGTGCATGCACATTTCAGAGTAGGTTAGGCAGATAGAAAGTAATTTCCACTTATTTGCGTATCAGTGTCACCAATCTAAAATACTACTTGTAGAGAAATCTTTTGTAAATTTAAGTCACTTATGAACACGCTTTTGAATGAAACTTATAATCTTTTACTCTCTGCTAAACATAAATAGAATATTACATACCTAGGCCAATAAAATAAGGAATGTCTCAGATCACACGCCGAGGCGAAGTCGAGGTTAACAAACATGTGATCTGAGACATTTCTTATATTATTGGCCAAGGTATATATACTCTTTTTCTGCTCAACGTCGCCGGAAAGCGGCAACATTGTTTCGCGCAGCGGCCAGAAAGTTGGCGCTTTCCGGACGGAGAGCAGAAAAAATATTTCATTTTATTGGCACGTGTAAGTTACATAATATATATATATAGGCAATTTACTCTGATTTTTAAACATAACTTGCGATTGAACACGAACGACAGACACTAGAGGATTAACTTTCCCTTGTTTCTATTCCAGACTTAGAAGAATCTCGAGACGAGTTACAAGCGGCAGCAGCAGCTTTACAAGCCGGTCGTGAGCTTCTTATGCCAGGTGGACAAGACCCAAATGACAATACAATCAATAGAAAAAACAGTCCAAGTCTTGCTGCTGAGTTACTTTTAACTGGATCTGCGCATGATCAGGTATTTTAAGATTTCTCTTGAAAATCTATTTTCAAACTTGCTCTTAACCTGGTTGATTTATTATCCTTTTCTTGCTTTTGCAGGCTGACGGTGTCAATACTGGAAAGGCCGACGGTGGCGACATTTGTGATAATTATACTACTCTCGAAGACGTAAGTGAAACTATTAATTAGTTCAATTAAACACTTTCTAGTGTTTTCATTTACTTTGAAATAAATATTGTCTTAAGCTACATAAGTCAAATTTTAAAAATAATTATTATAAAAACGTTTTATTTTAAAAATTAAAAAAATTGTTTTTTCTTTAACTTTAAGATTAATGATAATTATTTTTTGTAGGCGTTGCAAGCATTAAAAGAACAGCGAGAAGTTAATACTCGACTTCGGACGTATATGGAGGGCATTCTTCTTAACGCCGTCGAAAATTACCCACAACTACTAGAAGTGAAACAACCACACTGACGCAAGGTTCCCGTTGCGTTCGATGCTGTTGAGCACCGATCCAACAACGTTTTACGGCGAAGCAGCACAATAACAATAACTACGAAAGTCCCAATACCTACTAGACATGAACACAACCACCAGATCAACTGCAGGAAATGTCCACCTGAAAGCCGGTATTGAACTGAAGCAGATATAAAGGAGAGATTTACTTAAGCCAATACTAAAAATAGGAAAAAGTTCAATTACGAGAGAATCCTTTATAAGCCTGGATCACATTCGAGCAGTATGTAGGCTTGCAAATCTGTGATGGAAAAAAACAGAGCTTCGTATATCTGTACATACGATTATTGTTTTACTGTAAGCATCTATTAAATGATTCTATTTTTCATGACATTAATCACTCACGATTTATTATTTTTCACTTTAAATTCCTTTTTCCTTTCCTATTTTCCTCACGTAATATAAACATTCCTTTGGTAGTAAATATTCGAAAAGTGCTGTAAGAAACAAATTTCGGCATTTGAGGTAATTTAATTTAAATCGGTAGTTAAAATTCATAAGCAGTAATAGAAATTAAACATTTTTTATACGTTGATTTACAAAAATTAATTTTTTAAATTAAGCATTTGTAATATACAATTTACAAAATATAAATATTATTTTGTTAAGAAATATACAGAAATTGCTTTAATGAAACATTTTTTAGTATTAATTGAAAAAATTTCCAAATTTAAAAAGCACTAGTAAGATCGGGCGCGTTTCGATCGATAAATACTCGAAAACCGAACGAATCTT
>JAWWEM010050738.1:0-10785 GCA_035582935.1 Ormyrus thymus
GATTTTTACAGTCTGTGATCAAATTAAAATGTACTATTGTAATTTTTTCTAGAAAATTTTTCTCCGTGTATAAAGACGTACGCCACAGCCACAAGAAAAGACATTGTTTGCATATCTATATTCCTTGTGAATATAGATATATAAACAACGCATTTTCTTGCGTCTGTGGCGCAGCTGTCATTGCCTTTACTCTCTCGAAAAGCACATAATTCTCAAGAACGTCCGCGTCGCGGGCGTCTTTCACCTTGGCGCACGGCGCCGGAACGCAGCTCGGAATCGAAATCCACGCAGCAGCGGCAGCCCGTCGCGATCCGCATCTGGTTCGATTAAACAATCGAGCCGCTCTTCGATTAGCTCGGCGCGCGGGCCGCGAGATTGTTTCGTTCGAGAGCGCCTGTTGACCCGCCGCAGCCAGAGTGCGCGCGCAGCGCCGTCCTCGCGATATATGCAGACGGTGATTGAATTATACGGGCCACCTCCGGCGTGCGGACTCCTATATCCATTATAATCTATGCATTCGTAAAGCGATCGGGTTTAATGCGCGCATCTGACGAAGGAGGTCGATTAAAAGATGGACTCGTGTCTCTCGGGCTTTGGATATCGCCGAGATCGGGAGTGAGGAGGTCGAATTGGCGGTGGCGAGTTTATGTTGTCGACCGAAATTTAGAATGCTGGATCGAGCGGTAAGATTGCGGAAAGCCTAGACGATCGACTTGATAAGTGAAAGATACTTTGGGAAACTTGCCAATTGGACAATGAGCCTGGAGAAGGTTTCATTGGGATTTAATGACGAGCGATTCGGTTATTGTATTTAACGATACTTTTATCCTCTGACTCTTGAACTTTGAAAGCTTTTCGCGTCGGGAGTATAAATATACCTTTAGACTGTAAATGAGCTGTCTCGTAATTTCGCGAACCTCGTTAGAAAAGTGTACGGTGACTCATTTTGCTTAGAACGAAGCACGTCCTTTACCTGCAGGATCCGATATACATCTTTAAATATTTATCTTAATGGTGTAATCTTGCTTTTCTTGTTTGCCGCTTCCATTTTTGGAGAGTGTAGTTTTACCCTTTTGTTAATGGAAAGACGGATAAGTACGGACTGATAAAGGCGTCAGGGGGCAAAGTTTTTATTTAACTGCTCTTCTTGAAGCGACGGAATATTTCGTTTCATCATACAAATTACTCTTAAGTAAAGGAAGGGTTTTCATAATTTCAGATTTAAATTAAGCAGAATACATGGGTTTGATATTTATGAAAAGAAAACTGAAATTTTCATCAGTATTAAAATTAAACGAAATTCGTATTTATTTCAATGAAATTGATGCCTTTACAAGCGTGAACGCAATATTCAATTGCAATTGTTGCGCAACCCTCAGTATTTTTTAACGACCGGAAAGTTTCAATAAATGCAACTTTTTCGAGAAACCGCAAGTCCCATTACACACTTTTTTTGACGTCATATCGCGGGATATCTAGAATTACAAGAATTTTATGTAACCGCGACCGTCTGTAACGCTAGAAAAAGGCCAATTTAAACAAATAACCCCATCGAGCCGAGCAGTGCGAATTCACGATACTTAAAAGTGATTTATTAACACGAGAAATATAACAGGTCTATCCAACCTAATCTGGTCACGCTTCTACTCTCGACCAGTCAAACAACTCAATCAGCTCGTGACTATAAAGAACCATTATTTGATTGAACTACTTTGTTCGGCTTCACTTAGACAATAAAATGAAATGCACTTGTAAGTAACGATCACTACCAACTAATTGGACGAACCTACGCGAAAGTCACCGTTTGACGTCCCAATATACTATATTTCCAAAGTAACTTGTGCCAAAAAAAACTCATCAAATTCTTCTCGTTTAATCCGATTAAGAACACACGACAATCAAGATTATATCGAAAGCAGGGAGAAGGCTGCAGTCGGTCCGCTCGTAATTACGCAAATATAATCGCAATCCCGATTCGGCAATCAAACAAAAGCCATAATATTCTCCCTAACGCTGGAAATCACTCCGGCCGCAATCTGCAAATTGAACTACATATTTGAGCGTCCAGTGTGTGTAACATCCGATCCCGACTCGGCGTCGAGAACAGCTTGACTTGCTTCCCCGCGTCACGGCCAATAGAAACAAACTAGGCGCACTCACTGATATCGCATTATAATTAACGCCCGACTCGCCGCGCGCGCGCGCGCACACACACACACACACACACACAGAGAAAGAGAGAGGAGTCATATCCGCGAGAGCGAGCGAGATTTAATTAGGCCGAGAGCGACGCGACGACGACGCGGCTAATTGTTTCCGACTTCATTCGATTCCTATAATTGAAACGGCGATAATAAGCAATCCGCCGGAATCCGGCGAGTTGCCAGCTCTTGACTTTGTGCGCGAGCGCGCTCTGCCTTCTGCTCCCGATTGCGTCTTGCCGAACGCTCTTCGTAACGAAGCTTTCTTTTTCACTCATCCCCGGCAGTGCTTTTTAGTCGAAAAAAAAGGAAACAATCCAAAATAAACAAATCTGGCTTCGAGGGAATTTAAGGTAGTTCTACACACACTACACTAGTCAAAGCCACACTTCACAAATAGTTGTGAAGTTGATTAACGTACTTTATAAATATAAATATACAGCACTGCGCCGATGTAAATAAAAGATAACTTTTTACGCATGATTATATTATTAATTTATTTATTGCTAATCTCACAGGCTCCCTTGGTAGAAAATAAAGCAGTCGTGTTGGTTAAAATATTAAGCACTAACTAATTTTTTTAAGCTACTCATTAGATTTATATTTTCTAATTTTTGGCTAAGCATTCGTTTGTGAGCAGTGCGGCAGTGCTGACGGCTACAGGTTACCTTCTGTTGATAACATAACCTCTTAAAAACTCATTTTTTAACTTTTCAAACTATGTTAATTAATATAATTTTAAATAAAAAAACATATTTATTAATTTTTGAATTAACTTATTTATTAATTTATTCATTTATTTATTTATTTATGTCTTCCTTTATTTATTAATTTATTTAAAATTGCTCACTAAATAAAAAGCAGCCATATTCTGCTTCAAAAGCGTGACGAAAATACGCAATGCTTGGCTAGCGACTAGTCAAAACTAAACCAGAAATCACATTTCTGGCTATTCATTAGTCAAAAACTGCGTAAGATTTCTACCAAGGTCTGAATGCATATTTTGAAAACAGGTATATGATGCTTGAAGATTTTTCTGCTGGCTTAAAAAATTTCATTCAAATCTTGTCGTCAATTGCTAAAATATCATAATGTGAAGAGCGAAAAAATCCCGTTCCGCATATGAGCCCGTGTTAAATCGCTAAAAATTGAAACATTTATTTCTCGCCTTAAAAGCTGTGAACGTTTATGAAATTGTAATTACAGCTTTTTTATAAACTAATCTACTATTTTCTAAAGTTTCATCTCATTCTTGTCGTTAATTGTGTTAACACTACCCTAGTAGAAATCACATGCTTTGAGGTTAAATTCTAGCATTTTTGGTCATTTTTTAAAAAATGGTCAAAAAATGCTCTAAAAATGTTTTTAATTTCTACCAGGGTAGAACTACCTTAATGAAAGTATAAACACGCGAGTAATCAATACAAAAGTAAATACTTTATTTATTCCCCCGAAGTATGTTTTTTCCAGTGTTTATCGGAATGGGGCGAGGATACATTGCTTGCTTTTAATGATTCTCGTGCACCCAGACGACGACGAAAGCCATTAGGAATACATTCGAACGCTTCAATGGCGATCCGAGCTCGAATCCGATCTTTCTCTCTCTCTCTCTCTCTCTCTCTCTCTCTGCATAAAGCAAGAGAGCAATTAGCCCTTTAATACACGTATCCACTGTTCCAGCTAAAAAATAGAAATCGCTCTCGCGCCAAATCCCGACGTCGCTCGCAATATAAATCCGGGCCGTTAAACGTCCACGTAAATAATAAATCTTCCCCGCGTCGCGCGCGCATATATATATATATATATATATATATATATATATATCGATAAAATGACGATCTCGCGCGCGAGCATTTTTTCTCTCCGATTATTCTTAGCCCCGCGACCGGCGGCAGAAATATATACGCAGTCGTCCGTCGGCATGAAAAATAGAGGACGAGCTGGAGGATAACAATAAAGCCGAGAGCGGGAGAAGCGTTCCGTTTTTACGCTCTCTCGACCGACGTTTATCCCGGCGTCTTCGTTTGCCTGCTTAATTATTTGTCTCGATCCCCGACGAGCTGTCCTGGAAATTTGCCGAGAGCGCGCGGCGATGCTAATTTTTCGCCAAGGAGATTTTCGAATCCAAGTCGACACTTGAGGAAAACTTCACTTGTCCTATTGTTGGGTAATAATGTAAACTTGATAGATTTCATTTGAAAAGGACTCTTTACACTTTTAACTCGGCCTTTATTTTTCTTCGTTGAATTTGTCCCGTCAATAAATTCCTACAGTCAGTTCTAATCATCACAGCTACGCGCTTCGCTCGAAAACCAAATCGCACACTCCCGAGGAGTAATCGAAAAATTTATCTTTCATTAATCTTCCACGGATAAGAAGCATCGGCGGCATGCCGTGGAAGAAAGAAAAAAAAAATTATCCGCCCCAAAAAGCCGTAAAAGTCTCTCTCGCTCGTCGCCTCTCGACTTGGAAATTAGGCTCTCTCTCTCTCCCGCCTTCGGCCGCCTCTCATTTTTCATATCCTTTCATTCCCATGCCCGTCGCACAGCCGAATTCGACAATGGTAGAGAGAGCGGCGGCGGCGGCGGCGCCGGAGCTGCAGGGCTGATAATGCGGACTGGCGCGCGCGCGAAAATTTGAAATTCCCGCGGGCGCGCGCTTGCGAGATGCGGCTCTATCTCTCTCTCTCTCTCTCTTGGCTCGTCGTTTTATTACTCGTGACGGGGATGCACACGCGCGACAAACATAATTATAATGGAGATACGAAGCGAGCGGCGCGCGGGGAGTGAAGCCGGAGAGAGAAACGTCGAGCTGCGCCGTATTTCTTCGCGCTTAATGTTATTTATGGACAGGCTTTTTATGCGCGGAGTAATCATATTTCCCGAGGATGAATTCGTTCCGCCGGCGCCGAGCTTTGCTTTCGGGGTTATATTTATTTAATGGGATTAGGCTCCGGGATTAAAAGCCTCCTCTCTTCTTTTTTATCGGGTGGAAAATAGAGAAAATTTATATACGATTCGGGATTGGGAGTCGATGAGGAAAATTTCATTCCGGGCTCGTTGGAAGTGGCCGGTAAGCGAGGGGGCGGTGAATTTTTTACCTCCGTGCAGCTCGGCTTTATTATAGAAACGAAGGAATCGAGTTAAACATTCGCCGCTCGATCCGACGGTGAAAATTTTTAAATCTCCATTTCTGCACCAGTTATTAATAATGGCTTTTTTTCAACTGGAACGAATGATGAAGTCTGAATTTCCCGCAGACCTTCTTTCTCTTCACAATAGTGACGTTCCATTCGAAGTGCATCGACGAATTATTAACGGGCAGCAATTAACGGAGAATCATTATTCATTCACGAAAAGAACCCTAAACAAAGTCACTAAACTTCAACAGAGCCTTCATTCCTTGACAACTCGCTTAAAAGTTGAAAAAGTGACTTTCTCAGCCAGCCTGCACCGCGGAAAATTCGCAAAAACCTGCTGAGGCAGCAGCGAACGTTCGAGCGGGGAGCAGCAGGAATTTCGGAAAAAATTTTCGCTTACTCCGCCGCGATTACCCATCCGCAGGCATCGGCGTGACTGCCGGCGATAAACTTATAGCGTCTCTTCTCGGACGCGGGGGGATGAGCTCTCTCTCTCTCTCTCTCTCCTAACGAGGCAAGTTGAAATCAAGTTAACTGCGTCGTGACATAAAAGGGCTCGGGCGCGCAAAAGTGGGATATATACCCTCTCCGCGGCTGAGTGAGCTTCGCGCGCCGAGGCAAAACCGGCCGATGATAAATGATCGCGGCAAAGTTTGCCGGCTCCTTGTCATCCGGCGCGCGTTTCCACTTGCTAATTGCGCGCCCCCCGGTATACGGTATATACTCGCCTAATCCGCGACGAACTGCTCGCGAGAATAATTATTATCAAGCTCCGGAGGAGAGAAAGGAGAGCGGCGAGGCGAGCCCGGGAGATTCAATAACACTTTAAGACCTATCCGAGTTAAACTGCACTGAATGAAGCTCGGGAAATAGTAGCTAGGGAGCTTAAACCCGGGCGAGATCCTCCATTGTTGTTCTTCTTCTTGTTGTTGCTTTAAAGCGACTGAAAATTGTCCTACGTTTTTGAGACTGCTGTGTATATACGGCTTCTTGATAATTTAGAGCGTTAAATTTATTTGCCTTGATGATAATTTAAATGGGAGTTTCGAGGGGACGTTGCTTTAATTATTGTTTGCCCTTTTTGTTGCAGGTAAGCTTTACTCAATTAAGGCCAGTTGTTCTCCCCGGATTTGCAAATTGTCGCATCAAAGGTAACGTTTATTGTATAACTGTATTGCCAGCTGCAAACTGTAGTTAACCAAAGTTTACAGCTACAATTATAAAGCATTACTTTGCAACTGCTTCCTCAATTGTTTTAAAGAACTGTCTTTTAACTTCCCTACTTCCTTAAACTCCCAGATTAAAAAGAAACAGCTCAAACTTACATAAAGCGCTTTCTCTTAATGGAAGACAGTAAATAATTAATATTCACCCCGAAAGCAGGTACGCTTTACCAATCATAGGAAGTTGGCCGTAAAGCTCGAGCCGCTCCGGCCGATAAACCGCGAAAGCGACAAGGGAAAAATAGCCTCGCTGGCGCGCGCCCTCACACACACACGCGCGCCTTTATCTCGCGAGAGCTTTTTTTCTCTTAAAGCGGCCCCTCGACTTTAACAGCCCCCGATCGCTGCTCGCTTCTGTATATATATCGCCCGGAGCGCAACCACGCTGATACAGTTTATGAAGACGACTCCGTATAAATAGATTCTCTTTTTGCGGTACGAGGAGCGATGATTGCCTCTGATTTTAGAGTCGATTGAGATGTGTCTTTGACCCGATTGTCAGCTATAGGGATTGACCACGGGTTGATTAGAGTTTAATGTGACGTTTCCAATTTTAGATTTTTCTATCGACGTGGAGACAGTAAAATTAGCCCAATTTAGACGTTCTATCGCTGCTGTCAAATGATCCGACAAATAGCTCGCACTCAAGGTTTTAGCATCATCTCGTGATATAAAGATACTTTTACGGAGTAAAATATAACACAGCAAGTTCTACGCACATTCTTCTCTAATTAAAGCCCATTAATAGCGCACCTCCTTGAAAAAGAGATTACTACGGGCAGAGAACAGAACGCTTAATTGCCCCGCAAACAAGGAAAAACCTGCCGACGAAGCAGCGAATCGTAAACAATTTTCGAGCGATATTTGCTTTAAATTACTTCCCGCTAAATATCAGACATTTTTCAAATCAAAGCCATCGTACAACTCGCCGGCGAATCTATCCAATATACGTGCAATCATCGAAAAAAAAATAAACGCATCCGAGCAACAAAAGAAACCGAGGTGTACCCTCATTTCTTTTTTAGTAATTAAAAAGCCATTCAATTTCCGGCGCGCGATGCAATAAAAAAGAATAATTTGCCGGGACGACGGTCCGCGGGGGGAATCCGATGTTCCGAGCAGCCGAGCAGCCGAGGCTTGAATTATCAAGAGTGCGTATCGGCCGAATGAATGAATGTCAATAAAACCGGGTTTATTGACATTCGTGCAATTTCCTTGATTAATTACGGGGTTTTTTGATTATGCGGGTAAATATTAACGGCGCGGCTGTTTGCGTGACTTGAAGCTGTTCTTGGGTAGAAATAGATGTGCGGCCGATGCTTTGTTTGTAAATACACTAAAATAGCGGACTCGAGTGGCATGATTGATCTCCGCGTAAAGAGTATTGCAGCACGAGGGGTCGGCTTAGTGCGAGTGATCATGACGTAATAAAGCGACAAGAACCGGCGAACAGTTTTAAGAGTTCAATCTTTCACTTGTCCTGTTCAATGTAAATCAATTATTATGAATATTGAACGGTAGCGCGAGAATTCAATTAAATGAAATTCTCAGAAACATCATTTTAGAACGACACAAATAGAGAGCTTTAATTTGTTGATCAACAAAGAAAAATGTTTTATTTAAAGCGTTTATATCTCGATTACTACCGAGAATTTATTGATATTATAAGTGCTCTAATACAGTAGAAATATCGCTTTTCAATGGCAGTTGTTTTTAATTGAATTGATAAAAAACTTTTCACAGCTTACAATCCATGATCGTTAAAGAGGAAATTTCGCGAAAAATCTGAGCCTCTCGCGGACGAGCCTCGAAGTAGCCAACAGCAGGCAGGGCGGGAAATACATCTGGCTGAAGTGCGATCCGGCACTTACTTACAGGATCGTTGAATAACGTAACGAGCGGTGTTTGTATATAGAGGCCCATTGAACGTGACTGAAATCGGTGCACACGGAGGGAGAGGGAGAGAGAGAGGCTCGAGCTTACGCACGGCGCACATATACGCGGGTAACTGGTCATTAGCGCACTTGGCGCTCATTGTTCAATCAGCCAGTCGGCGGGCCGCTCTCGCCCGATGACGTGCAATTAATAATTATATACGCCGACGACGACGCCGTGTAGTGCCCGCGGTGTGCGCGCGCCTGGACGCGAAGGACAATCGGGGGATGTGACCCCCCCCCCCCAGTCGATTATCGAGGAGGCAAATTAATAAACTGACCCGGGGAAAATGAAGTTTGCCCCGGCAGCCCGCGCAGCGGCCGATCAATTATTTCGACGTTTCCAAAGCAGTTAGTCGCGGGGGCCTCTAAGCGAGAATGCGAAATGCGCGCGCGTGCAGATTCATTTCCAACGTTGTCGCGCCAATTTTAGGAAATTAAGCCCACGGCGAGAGGGCCTTCTTCTACAATGGCTGCGGGAGACGATCGTCGCCGAAATTAATCGATCGAAGCGCGACATTTATTCCCCCTGTACAAATGCATTCGCTCATTGGCGTATTATCAAGCGCTTTGCATTTCCGGGAAATGCTATCCGAGACTTTCAAGAATCACTGCTCTCGCTCTGCTTGTTTACTCGTTTATTTCCGTGTTTCGTGCTCTTCATTTGAGAGCTTATTGCTCTCGGCTCTTTTTCATTCTTGCTTTGACGAAGCACCGGCATACAGCAGCTGTTCATTCAGAATTCTTCCGTGCCGGCTCGAAAATATTCGCGTTAATTAAACGTATCGCGAAACGCCCTGCTTTATTCATTGAATAAACGAGAAAATTAATTTAACTCGATTACTTCGTAAATACGCAAAGTATAATTAAACCGGCATCAAATCATAATTTCGATATTAATTAATAAAAATTAATAAATTCTAAATGCTTTATGAAGCAGAAAATGAGGGACACTCGGCAGAACAAAAGCCCAATCAAAGTTCGAAAAAACATTATTCCGCGAGAACACGGCAGTCGTGTCCCGCAGCTAATAAAAGTAGAGGATTCGATCCATAACAAAAGTTAATCAACAGAAGCTGCCTCGCTGGAAAGCAAAGTCAAACAAAAGCGACACTTGGCCCCATACGACAAAGGAATCGTTTATACCTTTCCAGCTCGATCGACAGCAACAACAGACTCGGCCGCGATTCAGCAGCGAAAAAAACGAGAGTGAGAGAGAGTCGCTACTACCGCCGCCGCCGTCGCTGCTGTGCACAATGCAATAACTGTCAAAGCCAAAAGGGTCGTAGCTCCGACGTCGCTAACGACTAATTTTCAAAGTTACAACGCGTCCCGTCGATTTCACGAACGACCAACGTCACGGCACGAAGGTCGAGGAAATCGCCGCCTGACGAGGGAGAAAGAAGACGACCTTTGCCGGGAAGAGAGGAGCGTTTAAGTAGATAAAGGGCGAGTCCGCTCGGCCGATGGTATAATCCTTTGACGCGGCTTTCGCCGTCTATCTCTCTCTCGCTTTTCCGCGCTCTTTTTTATTGTTCCTGAGCCTCGACCTTCCTCAACCTTTCGGCGCGCTTTAACTCGAAGAGCCGCCGATGCAAAGAGCTGCACGCTGGTATTTTTATGCGCCGGAGGATTGTGTAATTTCGCGTGAAACAAGTGGGTTTTTTCAAATCGGGACGGGAATAGAAGGGCTAATAATAAGTGGAAGACTTTGCTGCTTCTATCGTTTATTTATTGCGTTATCAGGTTTTTTTCTAAAGGATTCATTGCACCGAGCTTTCACGACATCCACAAAGACAGGATATTCTGTAAAAAATTCACATTTCCTCCGTATTCCAAAAATATAGTTTGCTTACGGAAAATAACTTTTAATTAAGATCTATTTTTCTGCTCTAAAAGCAGACGTTAAATAATATAGTAAACATCATGTATACTGCGATGAATCAATTTTCCAAGAACTATAAAGTAATAGGATTTAATTATCCAAAATAAGCATCATATATGAAGTAATTACCCGTCTAGGAAAAAATTCTGAGAAAGGTTCCTGGAAAATCTCGTGAAAGTTAGGGTTAGCTAAGTCCATTGCCAGTGCGGGAAAAGTTTGGCTAAAGGTCACTATGCCAGGCTTCTTTTATTTCGCCTATTATGAGTATATAGACAATATATCCTTAGACTTAGGATTGAGTAATAAGTTTTATCGTGCTGTCACGCTAAAATTTAATCTGATTTCAAATAATTTTTTTGAGAAGGGAGTTTTGCCCCACGATTATCATGGTTTTCATGGTAAT